>JXPG01005067.1:1128-12582 GCA_001015175.1 Megaselia abdita | reverse complement strand
CGCTCCAGTTGAAATCCCAGCATTAGCGTTTCTTTCTCTGATTGTGACTTCACATTTGCTTTACATTTTATTTCACTGCCTATGGCTATGCACTTTAAAATGTTGGAAATTTGTCGAAGTTAAAGTGTTCGAGTTCAAAGCCTACCTCAAACGTTACTTTTCTAGTAGAGTTGAACAAATGTTAAATGTTAATAACTTAATATAAAAAAGAAAATCTAATTTTTAATAACAAATAACAATAAAGTTATTTCTATTTATTTAATATGTATTACTATTTTGAGTAGTAAAATTTACTACTTTGTAGTAAGTAGTAAAAATTACTAAAATGTTACTACTTTAAATGTAGGTTGGTTTTCGACTACTGAAGTAGTAATTTTTTAGTAAAATTTACTACTTATTTTTTCTGTGTAATTCATAAATTGTTGAGTAGTAAAATTAATTAATATATTTCTCTAAATATAGCTAATTTCCTATTTCAAGTTGTTTTAGTAATTGCTCTCTACAAATAGTAATATAATTTCATCTTTCTATACTAATGACCTGAGATCAAATCTCAACAAAGAATGAATCCATATTTCCGAAAATATATAACACATTATAAGTATCTGATAATCCTTAACACTTTAATTGAGATTACCTGACCAGATACAAACATTAAACAGAACACTTTAAATAATCCAATGAAACTGCAAATAAAATCCATTCCATTCAATTTCGAACATAATATCATGTTCCTCATCTGACCTGAAAAAGTATGACATAAAAAAAACTTTATAATATCATCGTTAACATTCCAACAAGTAGACCACGTTGCATACATTAGATTACTTTAAAGACCATCGAAATTTCCACCCCACAAAAAAGTTTCTCAAAAAATAAACTAAAAATTGAAATTGCCTACCATTATTCAATTCAGACCAACTCCCCACAGTATCTGAAATCCAGCCATTCCACTTGTTAAGAAGAACGAAAGCACAGAAAAGAAAGATTAATTAAAAACAGACCCTTTCGAAAGGGTGGAAATTCAAATTAAAGACTTTTATAGCCGCAAATGTAATTTCAAAGAAAATTTAAATAAAATTGATTTTTGTGTTAACAATTAATTGAAGCTGGTGTATCTTAGGACCATTAGAACAAAACGATGGCATTAACAGCAGGTACAGAACATTCGTAATGGTTTTTCGGTTGCGTTACGGTAACGGTCAATATGGCGTCGGAAACTGGTGAAGACAGTGATATAACTCAACAATCCAGTGAACAAGAGGGTAGTGTTTCCGATACAAATCCTAAGAAAACCCACAAGAAAAGTGAAAGTAATTCGTCGGATAATTCGGTCGCGAGTTCAGCTGACGACGTTGACATCGATCTAAACAACAAGTGTTCTGGAAGTAGCGATGGTAAATCATCTGGGGGTAAATCACCAAGGTATCCTACAAGCTTTGGTGCCACAACGCGTAAATGTGTCCTTACTTTAGATGGATATTCCTATGTAATTGGTGAGTATGGTTTGATATTTTGCTTTAATTAGTATTAACTCATAAAAGTATGTTATTAAGGTTTGTGTCATTGAATAAATTGAGGACAGCGCCCTTGAACGCTGATGAGTGTGGAATAAATTCATAAATTGGAATCACATTATTATGTATTTCTCTTTCGATGGGAGGTATTCCAGAGTAATGCACATTCCGTTATTTCATTCTGAAGTAGTATTTGATGAGAGGAAGTGAAATAAATTGATCGATTAGAGAAGCATCACTAGTTTTTTTTCCATTTCAAAATGTAAGTGATGAATGGGAATTTTGATGAAAGGATTAAACCATTACGAACAACAAAATCTAGTAAGCATGAGATACATAACTAATCAAGTATGTCTAATGACACCAAAAAGTATGCACATTCAAAGGATTATGTCCCCGCTGAGCAATCAAAATCAAACAGTCTCAAAAAAAAGAATCAAAAGCTAAAATTGAGTACTTAGTAGGAGAACCAGAACTATAAAATTTTAACAACCGAAAGTGCATTAAGAACAGTTCAGTTTATTAGCTCGCAATCTTTATTGTGACATAAACTTTTTTGTAGTTTCCTTCATTGTCATCATGGTATCTTCGCCAAACAGTAGGATGCACAAGCATCAGAAGACACACAGACAATACCCTCCTTATATTATATGTGAATCCTTTCATCCTTTCATGATTATATTGTGAAATTTGAAACTGGGACAGAATCCAAATCCTTTGTTTCAAGTTTCCACTGACTTTTATTTCAATTGCCAAAAAAAAGTTGGTGCATAAATCAATTTCTGTTCCAATTGTTCTCCAAACAGAGTTAAAAACCATTGCCGACAATTCGATTTCATGTCTGCAATTCAATTCTCCTCTTCCCCTCTTCATGGTTGCAGTTTACATTGTGAAGTGATGTGATAATCGAATTCAATTTGACTTTATTAATGCAGATAATTTTTCGTTTGTGTTTTAGGTTACTTGGTTTTCTGAACTGATTGTCTTTTGATGGAATAGTAAATGGGAGGATGGTTTGACTCATAGCTCTTCTTTCAACTTAAAGCTATTTTCATTTCCAAGGTTTTTGTTATATTTAACTCTAGCAAAGACTCACACCCAATATAAAACATACACTTAGGAGTTCACAATTAAACCAAAACCCATTCTACTTCAATTAAAATAATTTCAGTACATAATTTGTTTATTGTTAGAGTTAATCGATTAAAAGTAAAGAATAGTTTATTTAAAAGCTAAAGGTAAAGTAAATTTGATAAATTAATAGGTTTTTTAATCCTATTTCCTACTTCAATTTTAGTATACAATTTCTATATACAATTACTTTTCAAACATTTCAAGTAAAAATAATATAAAATTTACTTTTGTTTTAGTTTTTATTCCAACCATATTTCTAATTAGCTTAGCCACCCACCGGCTTTGTTTGTATAGGTTAATGGCTTGACTTATAACTCGTTTTGATGTCGTCTTAAATACTCTTTATGGTTTAGGATATTTAGCCTTACAGCATAACATTTAGTTTGTTTCATTAGCAAAGACTCACACCCAATATAAAACATAAACTTAGGAGTTCACAATTAAAACACTTTTTTCTTCAATTCTAGTACAAAATTATACAAAAAAAACCATCTTTTCATCTCAAATTCAATTTTACTTATTTTTTTATTGAAATTCATTCGTAGAAACTTAATAAATAATCACTAATATTCAAAAAACTTTTCGTTGAATAAAAATTTAAAAAAATTATATAATAACCTAACTTAAAAAACGATCACTTAGTTTCAAATAGTTTTCATTGAAATTTAATTTTTTTATTTATATTAAACTCAACTAATTTCAAATAGATTTAATTTTAATTGAATTTTAAATTATTTGTATTTAAATTTAAATTTTCATTAATATTCAAAAACTTTTCGATGAATTAAAATTTAAAAAAATTTATATAATAACATAACTTAAAAAACGTTCACTTAGTTTCAAATAGTTTTCATTGAAATTTAAATTTTTTATTTATATTAAACTCAAGTAATTTCAAATAAATTTAATTTTAATTGAATTTAAAATATTTGTATTTAAATTTATAAAAAGCTATTTAAATTCAAATAGTGTTCATTGAATTTCAAGCAAATTTCGTTTTAATTAATTTTTTAAAATTTAAAATCAAATTCTTATTTAATATTTTTTGTTTAAATTCATATCATTTTCTTTTAATTTCAAATAATTTTTATTTAAATGTTTTTTGTTTTTTTTTTTAATTCCAAAGAATTGTCTTTTAAGTTTAAATAATGTTCATTGAATTTTAAATAATTAACATTGTATTTAAAATAATTTAAATATAAAAAAATCATTTGAATTCTTTATGTTTGTTAAATATAATTTGTAAAAAACTCAAATAACTCGTTCTATCATTTTAATTTTGCCTGATATTTTTTTTTATTTAAATAATGTTTAAACCCAAATGATGTTTTCTTAATTTCTTTTGTTTTTATCCGAAAAGGTTTAATGGAATTTTAAATAATTTTCAAATTTTTTTATTAAAATTTAAAAAAATCGTATTAATAAAATTAATTATAATTAAAAACATTAAAATTTTAAATTTAAATAACTTTTACAGAAAAAAAATTAAGGATTGAAATAACTTTCTTCAAAATAAAAAAAATTCAATAAAAATTATTTGTTTGTTTTAATTTAATAAATGTTTATTAATGTTCAAAAGGTTTTCATTCAATATTTTTTTTTTTTATATTTCATATAATTTTCTTCAAAATTTAAAAAGTTTTAATTAATTTCAATTAATTTAAATTGAATTTAAAAATTAGTACTTTAAGATCAAATAATTATCTTTTAAATTAAAATAATTTAAATTTTTTTCTTTAAAATTTAAATATTTTTCGTTCAAATAAAAATTTAAATGTTTTTTTCTAATCAATTTAATTTTATTTTATAAATTTCATTTAAAATTCAAATTATTTTCTTTGAAATTTCAATAATGAAATTCAAATAACTTTCATTTTATAATTTGTATTTGAAATTTTTGAGATTTAAGTTTTTTTTTTAATTTAAGTAGTGTTTAAAATCAAATAATGTTATCTAATTTGTTTAAGGTTTAATCCAAAAATGTTTAAATTACAAATAATTTTTAAAAAATTTCATTAAAGATTAAACAAAATTTTGTTTCAATACTCAAATAATTTTATTGAATTTTAATTTTAAGAATTTAAGTTTCTATTTTATTTCTTTAAAATTTAAATAAGTTTCAATTAATTTAAAATAACTTAATTTGAATTTAGAAAATTGTGGTTCAAATTATTTTGTTTTAAATTTAAATCAATTTAATTGTAATTAAATTTAAAATTATTGTTATTTAAAATAATAAATTAATAAAAACACTTTTAAATTATTTTTTTTCTTTTCAATGCAAATAATTTTAATTTAAAGTGAAATATTTTTTTTTTATTCCAAACAATTGTTCTTAAAATTTTAAAAAGCTGTCTTTTAAATTTAAATAATTTTTATTTAAATTTAAATAATTTTCAGTTAAATTCAAAATAAATTTCATTGAATTTTAAATAGTTTTTATTTAAATTAAAAAATCCAAATAATTTTCTTTTAAATTTAAATTTCTGAATTTTTGGTTGAAATTTAAATAATTTTCTTTTAAATTTTTTTGTTGTTTGTTATTTTGTATAAGAATTTGTATGCTAAATATTATTCGGATATCCGAGACCACATTTTTATTAGTTAGCCAACCACCGACTCAAAGTATGTGAGTTTGTATAGGTTAATGGCTTGACTTATTAATCTTTTTGATGCCAATGAAGTATTGTGAATTTCGTCTTCAGGTTTCCGTCTTAAATAATAATTATTGTCCAAGATATTTAAATATATCTTAGCAAAGACTCACATTCAATACAAAACATAAACTTAGGGGTTCACAATTGAAACGAAACACTTTTTTCTTAAATTTTAGTACACAGTTTCTCCATTCACTACAAATCTTTAAAGCAAAAATCATATAAATTCCAATTTTGCTTTTAGTTCACGTTGCTGCCAACCATCATTTTTGTTAGCTTAGCCACGCATAACCTTAAGAATTTTCAATTGAAAAAATACCTTCTTTCGATGAAAGCATTCCACAACGCAATTTCAATAAAACCACACTTCTTTACAATTCAACCAGCTAAACCCCAAAATCCTGTCATGTCAGATTCAATATCCATAAACTATGAAACCTCAAAAATTCCAATATAGAACGCTACAAACCACCAAAAAGATTGAACATGAACATCAAAACCACTTAACCTTAAACAGTACAAAGTGAATGTTTTTTTAATTAAAAACAGGAAACTAATCGAAACCGAAAAAACACACACTAAAATTATGTTCAGAACATCATCATTATTTAAGGATCCTGAACACATTTACATTTATCCTTCTTTACGGTCCAAACCCGACAAATTGATGTTTTTGATATGAACTCGCAGAATATTAATATAGTCGGAAAACAAAAGAGTCCTTACGAGAAGATGGTTAGATGTGTATTTTAAGGGTGTCCTTGAAATAACCTTTTTTATAGATGGTTTTATGTTTCATGTTTTCTAGTTATGGAGATTTTTAAATGAATTTACTATTATTGGGATTGGAATAATCAGAGATATTTTCGGTTTTTTTTTAAATATCTTATGTTTTGTATTGGTTGAAGCGGATTTAGAAGAAAGCACATGTTCGTCTGTCTGTCGGATGAAAGAAATTTAAACATGCATTAATGTGATGTGGACGTTAGTGTGCTATTAAGTGCATCATAGACAACAACTAGCAAAGCCAGGACAGCTACCATGCCTTTCTGCTTAATACGAAATGTGAAAATATATAATAATCCAGTAGTGAGATTTGAGTAAACAAGCTTGAGTGTAGATACTAGGAAAAGCTTTAGATGAAAAACACTATCACCCAGATAGTAAAGCTAGCAAAGCAAAGACAATTACCATATTTATACTGCGATAATTTGAAACTAATTTAATACATTTTTGTAAAGTCCATAGATTAAAGCTTTAGTATCTTAGAGCTTAACTTAATGAAAGAATTAGTTCAGATTCAGTGAAGAGATTAAGACACGAAGAAATGTCTTTTAAATCTAATACAACAACTCTTTAAATCCAAGACATAAACCAATTTAAATTCAGGGATGACATAGGAGTTCAATTTTTTTCCACACATTCTTCCATGACAAATCCAATACAACAACTCTTTAAATTCAAGACATACACCAATTTAAACTCAGGGATGACGTAGGAGTTCAATTTTTTCCACAGCCTTTAATAATGAACATTCTTATATATTTCAGTAATATTTATACTGATATAATTTGAAACTAATTTATCTTAGATTCTAACTTAATGAAATTAGTGAAGAGTCAATGAAGAAACGAAGAAATGTCTTTTTAAATACAACAACTCTTTAAATCTAGGTATGGCATGTGAGTTCAATTGTTTTTCACATCCTTGATGATGAACATTCTTCCATGACATATATTTCAGTTCGAGAAAACATTGTAAGCACCAGAACAATTCTCAGCATCTGTTTAAAGAAATGTCTTTTTAAATCTAATACAACAACTATTTAAATCCAAGACAAACACCAATTTTAATTCAGGGATGACATAGGAGTTCTATTTTTTTCTACATTCTTCCAAAGATAAGTCAGAAGGAGAAAGCTCAGTAACATGAAGAACAATTCCCAGCATCTGTTTGAAGAAATGGCTTTTTAAATCCAATACAACAACTCTTTAAATCCAAGACATACCCCAATTCAGGGATGACATAGGAGTTCTATTTTGCTCCACATTCTTCCAAAGATAAGTCAGAAGGAGAAAGCTCAGTAACGTGAAGAACAATTCTCAGCATCTGTTTGAAGAAATATCTTTTTAAATCCAATACAACAACTCTTTACATCCAAGACATACACCAATTTCAATTGAGGGATGACATAGGAGTTCAATTTTTTTCCACATCCTTGGTGATGCATATTCTTCCATGACAAATCCAATACATCAACTCTTTAAATACAAGACATACACCAATTTTAATTCAGGGATGACATAGGAGTTCTATTTTTTTCTACATTCTTCCAAAGATAAGTCAGAAGGAGAAAGCTCAGTAACATGAAGAACAATTCCCAGCATCTGTTTGAAGAAATGGCTTTTTAAATCCAATACAACAACTCTTTAAATCCAAGACATACCCCAATTCAGGGATGACATAGGAGTTCTATTTTGCTCCACATTCTTCCAAAGATAAGTCAGAAGGAGAAAGCTCAGTAACGTGAAGAACAATTCTCAGCATCTGTTTGAAGAAATATCTTTTTAAATCCAATACAACAACTCTTTACATCCAAGACATACACCAATTTCAATTGAGGGATGACATAGGAGTTCAATTTTTTTCCACATCCTTGGTGATGCATATTCTTCCATGACAAATCCAATACATCAACTCTTTAAATACAAGACATACACCAGTTTGAATTCAGGGATGACATAGGAGTTCTATTTTTTTCTACATTCTTCCAAAGATAAGTCAGAAGAAGAAAGCTCAGTAACATGAAGAACAATTCCCAGCATCTGTTTGAAGAAATGTCTTTTTAAATAAAATACAACAATTCCTTACATCCAAGACATACACCAATATCAATTGAGGGATAACATAGGAGTTCAATTTTGTTCCAGAGCCTTAAATGATGCACATTCTTCCATGACATTTATACTGATTTTTATACTGATATAATTTGAAACTAATTTAGTCTAATGATCTAAGCTTTTGTATCTTAGATCCTTGGAACTTAATGAAAGAATTAGTGAAAATTCAATAAAGAAACGAAGAAATGTCTTTTGAAATACAACAACTCTTTAAATCCAGTTTAAATCCAGGGATGAGTTCAATTTTGTTCCACATACTTTAGTAATGCACATTCTTTCATGACCTATGTTTCTGTTCGAGAAAACACAGTAACAGCAAAACAATTCTCAGCATTTGTTTTAAGAAATGTCTTTTTAAATCCAATACAACAACTCTTTAAATCCAAGACATACAACAATTTAAATTCAGGGATGACATAATAGTTAATTTTTGTTAGACATTCTTCCACAGATAAGTCAGAAGGAGAGGAGGTCAGTAACAATCAGAACAATTCCCAGCATCTGTTTGAAGAAATGTCTTTTTAAATAAAATACAACAATTCCTTACATCCAAGACATACACCAATATCAATTGAGGGATAACATAGGAGTTCAATTTTGTTCCAGAGCCTTAAATGATGCACATTCTTCCATGACATTTATACTGATTTTTATACTGATATAATTTGAAACTAATTTAGTCTAATGATCTAAGCTTTTGTATCTTAGATCCTTGGAACTTAATGAAAGAATTAGTGAAAATTCAATAAAGAAACGAAGAAATGTCTTTTGAAATACAACAACTCTTTAAATCCAGTTTAAATCCAGGGATGAGTTCAATTTTGTTCCACATACTTTAGTAATGCACATTCTTTCATGACCTATGTTTCTGTTCGAGAAAACACAGTAACAGCAAAACAATTCTCAGCATTTGTTTTAAGAAATGTCTTTTTAAATCCAATACAACAACTCTTTAAATCCAAGACATACAACAATTTAAATTCAGGGATGACATAATAGTTAATTTTTGTTAGACATTCTTCCACAGATAAGTCAGAAGGAGAGGAGGTCAGTAACAATCAGAACAATTCCCAGCATCTGTTTGAAGAAATGTCTTTTTAAATCCAAGACATAAACCAATTTAAATTTAGGGATGACATAGGAGTTCAATTTTTTTCAACATCCTTGATGATGCACTTATTACATGATATATGTTTAAGTTCGTGAAAACAAGAACAATTCTCATCATATTTTTTGAGAAATGTCTTTTTAAATCCAATACAACAACTCTTTAAATCCCAGACATAAAGCAATTTTAAGCCCCTTCAGTAATGACATAGGAATTCAATTGTGCCTTTAATGAAGCACTTCTTCCATTCATTTAGTACGAGGAAACCCAGTAACATCAAGAACATTTCTAAGCATTTGTTAGTTTAAGTTTTAATACAAACGCCTATGGTTATACACTCTAGCTATTTCAAAACCCAATACACAAACCTTTCTAAGTCGAACGCCTTCCATATTATCCTCAATTCCTTACAAATATGTACCTCAAATTTGAAAACCCAAACAAAAAAGAGCACCTGAAACTCAAAGTCAAAGAAAAAGCCAACCAATATGTAAATTTGAAGGAGGGAAAAAAACTATTCTAATTTCACAAGTCATTTAAATTCATCACATGTGTCTCTCTTGGTAATGACGGACATTTTCTTCTATATTTAACCGCAATATTTGAATTTAAATTTCATATTTCACCATTTAGCCTTCTTGTTTCTTCCTTGTAATTGAGGACAAGGGACACATTTAGTAGAGTGTGTGAATTAATTTGCATTTTATTTCTTACTTTATTTCATTGTTCTTTTTTTTCTGTGAAATGATATTTAACTTCTGCCAAGAGACTGTTCTTCCATGTCTCCAAGAATCTTTGGAATTTATTGGATTTTTGTTCGTCTTGTTTCATTCACTCTCTAGTTTGTGATGACATGACATGGCAATATTGTGCGGAACGCTAACTGGGTTATTCGGAATTTATGGCTGGTTGGTGGTTTGGCTTCCTTGTGGCTCTCATGCATAATTTATAGTTTTCCGTGGATGGAATATCTTTGTTTCAAGTTTTTATAGTCACTTGAGATTTTCATGATACGTTATTGGAGAGCTTTTGACATTGTTCACTCAATATTAAAATGTGACGATCTGCGCTTTATAAAATGATTTCTTGTAATAGGGAAGAACATTTTCATTAATTACCAAATTCTTATCGTACATCCCTCAACACTTGAAATGCTTATTGACAAGTTAACGTTTGCGGAGATTTTTATCATTGGTTTTATGGGTTCCAATAATGGGAAAATATTCGAGTTATGAAATATTTATGAAAGATTCAGGAATGATAACTCAATAAAAACTTTCACGACCGATAAATCTTCCTCTGTAGATTTCCGGTGGCAAAAAAAACTTTTATGTCTGAGGGATTACTAAGGCAAAATATCGTTTTCTTTTTTATTTTTCAAATCACAAAATTTGGTTTTTATGTCCCATAATTACGGTAATATAACTAACACTTAGAGATGGAGAGATTTGGGAGAAGTAGTTTCCGGAAGTTCTCAGAAATATCCTTATCTTGAACTTTTTTGTGGAAATAGAAATATAGGTTCCACGATCTTTAAAATGGTTATGATTTAAAAATATTCAGAAAAAGAAGACAGACGGACAAAGCGAGTACATAAGGGTATTTTATTTTAAAAAAGCCCTAAAAATAGAATTAATAAACAACTTTTCAAGAATAAGATATCTGTAAGATATATATAAGATATAAACTAATAATTATAATATAGAAAGACATAACAAATGTTTAAACAAATTTTTTTTTAAATTATTGTGGAAAAATTATATATAGAAATCTCAAAACCAAACAAATATTAAACATTAAAACTAAATAAAAATAGAAAAATTATCAAGAATTTCGAAAATTTTAAAAATAACAATAATACAAATAATAAAGCAAAACAAAAAATATAAAAGAAAACACACTAAACTTTGACAAATTTTGAAAATAAATAATCAATTCTAAAAAATGAGAAGGGCGCTAAACAATGATTCTTTAATAAAACATTAAAAAAACATAGATTAAAAAAATAATCAAAAAAATAGATTTAAAAAAATAATAAAAAAAAAAATAAGTATCAAATTTTTATTGTAATTATTTACTTTAAAAAATCACATGTTTGATTAAATAAATAATTTTTCAAAAGTTAATAATAATTACAA
>JXPG01005038.1:8973-25591 GCA_001015175.1 Megaselia abdita | reverse complement strand
TTTTTAAATAAAAGCTAATTATAATATTTCTGTAAATTATATTATAAATTTNATAAATATATAAATATATAAATATATAAATATACAAGTCAAATTCAATAAAAGTTTTTAAAAAGTTTTGGATAAAAAATATAGTTTTTTTAAATATTTTTCCTTAATATTTTTTTTTAAATAAAAGCTAATTATAATATTTCTGTAAATTATATTATAAATTTATTTTATAATTTATCTTAATTAGAAAATTAATGGAGTTGATAGTGGAAACTTTTTTTACGTGTATGTAAAAAATATATTTTTTTTTACACTACATTTTGCCAACCATGATAAAAATGCTAAAACAATTAATACTTAAAAATTTTAAAATTCTTTCAGACTTCAAAAAATTACACAAAGATTAAATACTTTTGAAAACAATTTTAACATTTAAAATAATCAACACTAACAAATATTTTTAAAATTAGAAATTAAATATAAAATAAAGGATTCAATACTGAATAGTACCTGAACCCCTCCAAACATACTTCCATACAGAAATCCTTTTTATCTTGATGATTAACCAAATTTTAATTTTGAAAATTTCAAAATAAAATTGATTTAAACCCATTTGATGTTAAGAACAATTAGAATTTAATAAATTGAATAATTTTATAGTAAAAGTTTCATATTTTTGGAAACTATTTACATTTTTAAATCTATTTCTTTAACAATAATTGAAAACTTAAAGCTTTAAAAATGTCGTCTTCTGAAAAGTGAACTTAGCCGCCTACTTGTTTAAATTAAGTCGCCGTTCACGCCTCACGCCTTTTTTTTTAAGTTGAGTCTGCTTTTTTATATTTAATGTTTTACATTTACTTTTAATGTTGTCCACATTGGTTGGTTTATTTTTATACTAGCTGGCTCTCCTCAGTCTTGTACATTTAACTTTGTTCTTAGATCTCAGAATTTTTGAGAATTATTTTTTAATTTTGTAATTATTTTCTATAATTGGAGTATTTATCAAGCTTACTCAGAATTTTGTCTTTTAATTTTTCAAAGTTTAGTATGGTTTTTTAGGTTCTTCTTGATATATATTTTGGTTTCTTTGTTATTATTATATTGCATTTTTTTTTTTTAATAAGAGGTGACAGCAGAAAGTTCTATCAGCAGGTAAAACATCAAATTGAAGGTTACACTATCAACACCTTCTGCAATTATGTATCTGGAAATTATGATATTCACGCTGGATAGAGGGAGTATTTTTCGAAAACAGAACATCTTAGCAACGTCATCAGATGAAGAAGAGGAAATACCACCGCAGGAAGCCCAGGCATCATTCAACAATTCAAAAAAGTAATGATGGGAGTTTGAGGGTTTCAGCAGTACTTTTAAACTTTTTTCAATATAATAGTGTCAGAAGTAGCTTAGCGCAAGCTTACTAGTCTTAATAGAGCGATATCAAACTTGAAAATCGGATAAGATTTTATTAACTAAAATTTAGAAATACTTAAAATGGAAGCTTCCAGAATTTAAGCGCTAACGCCATCTGGTGTCGACGAATAGAAATTGTGTTGTTTTAAGCTTGTAGTAGTCAGATAGACATTTCCAATGAGGTATCACATGTCAATATCAGACAATGTTTACCTCTTCAGAACTTCGATGCAAAAGGTTTACGGCAGACGGATGGACAAAGCTAGCAAATAAGGTTATTTAAACAAACAAGAGTCCTAGGTCCGATGGAATCCCAGCTGAGCTCATAAAAAGTACTGGAGGCAGCTTCGTAGAATACCTTCACAAGCTTTTCCATAAGATATGGTCAACTTCATTTATTCCAAATGAGTGGAGTCTCAGTATGATAACACCGAGGATAACAGCTAAATACAAAAAAAGGAGACAAGAAGGTCTGTAAAAACTACGTAATCAATGTTGCATATAAGATTATATTTCTTATCTTTTCTGAGCGCCTGAAATAGTTCCTAAACAACATCATTGGAAAATATTAATGTGACCAGGAAGATCCATCTCTTAATAGATCTTCACACTGCGGCAGATACTTGAGAAGATTCGTGATTTCCAGATTGATGTGCGTTATACCTATTCATCAATCAGCATTCATCTAACATCAAGAATGGAGCTCATGAGTTCGAGGTTCGAGGCGGTCAATGATTTCACGTATGTGGAAGCTCAGTTGGCAGTGTTCTACGATAAGAAAAAATAAACTGAAGATCTACAAGACATTCATAAAAGCAGTTCTGATATATGGGGACGAATTGTGGACATTGTCAGAATCTGATAAGAACCTATTAGGGGTATTTGAGACGAAAGTACTGCGTATGATTTATGGACCTTGCTGTGAAAACAACGATTAGAGAATTCGTTTCAACCATGAGCTATATCAGTTATATAAGGACATCGTTCAAAGAATGACAAAGCAACAGATACAATGGCTGGGGCATGTATACCGCATGTATGACGAGTCTCAAAGAAAATAGCTTTCACTATTCCTGATGGTAGAAGGCGAAATTCGAAAAAGACTACGTTGGCTGGAATGTCTAGAAGAGGAGCTAACTGCGAAGGTCGCCAGATACTAAAGGACAATAGGTATAGATCGAGAGAACTGGAGGCAAACTGGAGGATAAGTTCAATATTTTTTATATATTTTTTTAGATTAGATTTAGATTAGCTTCCATTTTAAGTTTTTTTAAATTTTAGTTAAGCAAATTTTATCCGATTCTCAAGTTTGATACTGCGTTTTAAAGGCACTGCTGAGGCCCCCATCATTACTTTTTGGAATTTCTGTATACAGTGGCGTAGGGAGGCGAAAAACAGTAAAATGGCCTATAAAAAATTCCGCTTCAAGTCTTCATGGTATTTAACTTCAAATCAACTTAAAACGAGAAACACCTCACATCTCAATTACCCTCAACACTACATAAATATTAATAATAAAAAATTACGAAAAAGTGCTACGGAAACACAAACAAACGAAAAACAAAAAGTAGCTTGTCGGTCCCAGATGTGTTTTACAGAAATATAAATTTCAAGATATTAAAAAGTTCCATCCTCTCTCATCAATTTCAAGGGTGTGGTAACAAGCTGAAGAACATCACCACCGCATTGCCGAACTTGTAAGCCAGTTTAAATTAATTAAAATCTCCTTGTGGAATGATGTATTGGCCTTGTCAACTTCGATGAAATGCATCATTTGTTCTTAGGTTACAATGTTTTCTTTGGAAATCCTTTCCCTTTATTACTTACTCTCTTTCCATCTACCAATCTCTTCATTCTCCCTCATGTTTACCAAATTTATCTTATAGATAAATATTTGTTGTTACGGTGAATTTCATTGGAATTGAAAACATCAGCTGCCCCTAATTAATAACTATGGTTATTTTGAATGTGTTTTGGTTTTATTGTGTTTTATATTATTTTCTTTTCCAAAAGGATGATATTTTATTTACATTTGTTACTTATTTTATACCAAAAGAAATATTCTGCGTTCAGCGATTCTTTGGGTTTCGTAAAATTCGCAGATACTCCTATGTAATTTTACATTGAAACACTTTATTCTTTTTGTATAATTCGCATCTGAACATAAACCTATCAAAACCTTTCAATAATATTTTCTCTCCTAAATAAATTTATGTATTAAGTAGTGATTATGAATTATACGGATCGTAATAAGTTATTATATGAAACTTGTTTTGATTTGTATAATTCCCAGCCACTAATTTCAAATGAATACTTTTTTTTCTATTCATATAATTCGCTATCACTTCCAACTCAAAAACCTCCAACTCTTTTCTTCTAAGCAAATTCATTTACAAAAGAATCATCGCGAATTAAACGAATTTAAAAAAATATCTTTATAATTTCTCTAAATTTGAATTGCGAATTATACGAATATAAATCAACCAATAACCAGCTCATCTCTAACAAATAGAGTTACATCCACTCGTGTAATCAAGAGGGTTCTTGAATCCAATTGATTTCGGTTCGGAATCGAATCGTTTCCAAACCAACAGAATGTAATAATTAGTTAATATATAAAATTAATGGATAAATAATTACTTAGTTGTTTTGTTCAATGTTCTTCTAAAGAGAGTAATTGGAGGTTGTAGTTGCACATATATATAAATATATATTGTGTTGTTGTTCGTTTTCCACTCCTTCTTTCTGAAGAGATATTTGGTGATGTTAACATGTTTGTTAGATAGGAAGATTGATGGGTATAATTTAATATTTTGAGTGAACTCTATTTTCATGAGCAGGTGTTAAAACAACGAAATCACCAAAAGCCTATTATCGTCAACAATGCTTTATAAATCTAATTCAATTTTCATAATAAAGTCCTCTTCTGCAAAGCCTCTTTACGACGACATAATTCCAAGCACAATGGATAACCAACACTCAATTACAAGACAAGGCGATTCATCAGAGCTCATCAGAAAGCAGTAGCAGTAGAACAATTATAATTACAATGTATTGTCTGTCAGAAACCGTCCCATTACAATGGAAAACATAAGACGACTATAGAATTCGCAAGACAATCGAATCGAAAATCAAATAATTAGTTAATATATTAAATTAATGGACAAATAATTGCTTAATTATCTAAATAATTGATGGTTTATTACTCTTTCTCTCCGCAACTCAACTACAAGCTGCAACTTGTATTATGTAGGTATTCAATATTTGTAATACAGTCTTGTAGTCATTACGTGAGATTATACTCTGAACCATTTGACTGGCTATATTCAAGAAAAATCCACTTTTCTAATGGATGGACATAGTAGTCGGTTGTTTTATTTATGGCGGCGGCGGTAATTCAGAGAAGGAGTTTTGGACTAGGATTTATTCTTATAAGAAATTAGGGATTGATAAACTGAACATAGACTAAAATGTGTAAGTTATTGAATTTTATTTGCTCTTGTATAATTCGCAGATTTTTTGATGGAAATTTAGTACTACTAAAAACTACAAACTATTAAGTAAGCAGGAAACTATGACGTCTTGAACATATGTATTATATATGTAAGATACTGAAAATATTTGAGTTAGTAATGTGACATAATTTTAACTTTCAAGATCTTAATTTCAATACTACTTGGAAATGTTTCGCGACGTCATAGGCTCGTCACAGAGCTTTATCATATCTTAATAGTGCGACGAGTTTTGGTTATTTTGGATGTCATTTGCAAAATATTTTCAAAGCCAACTGTGATTAGCGATATTAAACGAGGAAGACATTCTTGCCCGATGGAGAGAGTACTTCCCAGAACTTCTTCGCGACGAAGCATCAGCGAGTCAAATCTCTGAGGAGAATCCCAAGTAACTACCACCATAACTAGCTGAGCTCCTAAAACATGCAGGTGAGTACTTAAACCATCTTTTCCAACAGATATTGTGGACCATGACGATGCCAAGCGAGTGGATCCTGAATATCATAACACCCTTATATATACAAGAAAGGCGATAAGAAGGACTGTAAGAACTATTGTGGAATCAGTGTACTTAAGCATAAAAGATAATGTCGTTTATTCTATGTGAGCGCCTGAAACCACATCTCAACACCATCATCCAACACTTATCAGATCTTCACGCTACGAAAACGTCAACCACCGTCACACCAATCACTTCTACCAACGTAAAGACACCATCTATTCCAGTTTCATCGCCATCTCAACCGACAAGGGCCAACCGCAACTCCTCAACGCAATCGTCAACCACACAACTCAACCTCAACCAAAAAACTTCAACTTCCAACAACACTGAGAATCAACCAGCTTCAAATACCACCAAATCAGTGTTTCTGTCAAAAATCAATCCAGATGTCACTGATCAGAAAGTACTTGACTTCATTCAAAGAAGAATTCCCACGGCTTAATGATTTTTCATCATTTGAAATAGTCATCAAAGATATCAACCTATTTAATGCTATTTTGGTACCGAAGTTCTGACCGCCAGCAATCGCTAATGAGAAATTTTCATCTAATGCCATCAATGTAGTTCACCTCAATTCTCAAAGTTTATTTGCGCACATCGATGACTTTAGATCAGACCTGGCTCCGTTTACATTGCTGTCATCAGCGAAACCTGGCAAATACGTCAATATTTTGATTGGATCAGGAAAACTCAGTCGTCGATTACACGTCTCAAGTTGGTGGGTTTGGTGCACACTTCAATGCGGACTTACTTCCAGAGTACACCAACTCTTCTCGATCATTTTTTGGTATCGGATCCTTCTTCTGTTCTACAGTATCATCTATCGGCTTCAGCTTTCTCCAAGCATGACCTCGTTTATATCTCGTTCAAGCTCAAGATTGATGAGGATGCAGCTCCCTGCTATAGCTACAGAAGTTTTCGTGACATCAACCACGAGCAGCGTTTGACTGACAGCACTTCAACTGATTGGAAGTCCTTTCTCATTTAACCTTTTGATGATTGCCTCAAAAATATGGAAACCAAAATCAATGAGTTGTTTGATTTACATGTGCCAATTTTGACGAAAGAGGTTCATCACAACATTAACCGGGGATGACACCTGAAATACTAAGACTAAAGAAGGAACGAGATTCAGACTTAACCCTTGGATGACACCTGAAATACTAAGACTAAGAAAGGTAGCTCAGCTTTTCGTCCAATTAGTATTCCAACGTGCTTATCAAAAATATTAGCAAAATGTATTGCCTCACAAATCACACGCCACCTCGTCGAGAATAAATTGATCTGAACACTTCAGTCTGGCTACAGAGAGTTTCATAGCTGCAAGTCTGCTGCTTTAATAGTCACTGAAGACGTGCATCTCAATCAATGCAAGCAAGACTCAATGTATCATCTTCTCAAGGAAATCCCATAATATATTTACGCTTCCACCTGTCATAGTTGTAACGAAATGAACAACATAACAGCTGCAAACAACAGAATAGACGACTGACAGGAGATTTCAACTGAGTGGAAATTGAGTGTAAAACCGGTAATCTCAGGGACAGCACTTTATGTGCTTTTGAATTTTAAAGTAATGTTAATAAAATCATATTTCGTTTTAAGAATTTAATTGTAATTTGACTGCCTGCAATAAAATTCACGTCTTCAACATTATAAAAGTAAAGTATCTTTCTATTTGTTAAATTTGTTCTTCCAGTGAAATCGTCATCAAAACCCGGAGTTAAAAGTGAAGTTAAAGTGTTTAGTTTAGGAGTTGATAGGGAACAAGTGTTTCTTGACTGACAGTATATTCTCTGGGCTTGCTATCTCAGCCCAAGAAACTGCTGTTCTGGAAGAAACAACACTTTAGGCAAAGCTGTAATAGTTTGAATCATGGACAACTCTAAGCTACTCGTACAAGACAAGAAGTGTTTCTTCATCTCCAGCGTTCATCAGTGAATCTCAGAGAGAATTAATAACATTACAATAACGTTACATAGTAAATGGGACATCTTTAAGCTATGTGGACAAGGTCAACACTTGCCATGAGGAAGTCCAGAAGAACTCCAGGACTATATTTTACGGGTTTCGCTGTCTTTGGAACAATTCATGAATCCTTCCCACTGAGACCATGTGTCCATTTCTTTCCATCAGTGACGTTATTCACCCCAATCTTCAAAGAGAGAATTCACCAGAGAATTTGAAATCGATACGCATCACATTTTTACCAATTTTAAACAGGCTTACGACTGCATCCTTAGAGGTGAGCTATACTCTGCGATGATGAAACTTGGCATTCCTAAGAGACTCATCCTACTACGTCAGATGACCCTAACAGAGACGAAAAGTGCAGTTCTCATAAGGTTTCAGACAGGAAATTATTGTTCGAAGAGTTAACATCAGATCATCCAACAGCATAATAACCAAGTCTGTCAAACATTTGGAGTATGCAGATGACATTGACATCTTCACAAGAATCGTAGAAAATCTGAAGACAAGCTGCAACAACATCAGTAAACAGCTACATCAATGGGCCTCAGTGTGAATATCGAGAAGACCAAATATATGAAACCGAGTGGAAACCAAACAGATCTCACCAACATTGGCACTGAAAAGCTTGAGTCAGTAAAGGGTTTCACGTATCTTGGGTGGAGATAATGGTTGCTAACCGCAATCTGTTTGGGCTAAATGGAGTGTTAAGATCCGGAGAAGCACTAAACTAAACATCTACAGGACTCTCATTATAAATGTTAGATATAAGGGGCTGAGTCGTCATTATCAGAATCAGTCAAAAATCTTCTGAAGGTATTTGAGAGGAAAGTGCTTCGTATGATCTTTGTCTATGTATGCTAGCAATGAGTGGCGTATACAACCTCGGTGGCTTTTACTACATGTAGGGCGCATGTCGGATGAAGCCCACAAAAAATAAGATCGCTTAAGCTAGACCCAAAAGTTTCCGACGGAAAGATCGAAAACGGTTGCGATGGTTAGATTGACTTGTATTAGAGCTTACATCAATAGGAATCACAAACTGAACTGCTGAGACCGCAAAACCGAGAGAGGTGCCGACAAATTCTGTGTAGATTCTGAATAGATAATCATCATATGTATATGTATATTATCTGAAAATCACCACTTTCTTACTACTTAAAGCCATATTGTCTGGTTACTATCCGATGTTTTCCACTTCAGCTGAAGAACCCTGTTAGTAATATTTGCATTGAGAAAGCCTGGTAATGTATTTAATCTCAGTGGAAAACATCAGAATAAGAAAGTTTTCCTATCTATTATTTGTCTATTCTAATAGTTGGAATTTCCCAAATGTCTCAAGCTCATTCTAAGAACCTTACTATAAAATTCCGACAAGTCTTCAACAACATAATCTGAAAACCAACCAACAACCGACTGACATCCCCATTAATGGACACAAAGTTATGTATATCAGTCTTGGCCATAATATATCATTATATCAGACTTGGTTGGTAGGGTTTTTATTATTTAAATTGAACTTATTTTCTGCAATTGTCTGTACGTTTGGCTTCCTCTACTCTACTCTACATCTACCTCATGGAACATAATATTTACAATCTTAAATTTCAGGTGCATGAATTGAATACTACACTGAATTGCTGAAGCAACTTACAATAATAATAACAATAATAGTAGTCGTCTCTCCTGGCCCCACAAATCAGTTGTAGATACCACGTTCACTTCGTTTCTTTTACAGACTTTTGTTCGCTGTTGTTGTTTTTTTGTTGTCTTGTTTTATTTTGTTGCTGGTGAATACGTTGGTGCTGCTGATGTTGCTCTTGCTGCTGCTGCCTCACTTTGGGCTTAATTGAATTGAATGTTTGTAATGTTGCTGTTGCTGGTTTTGTCTTAGTTTTTGTTTTATTTTTATTTTCTTCGTCTTATTTTAATCAACAAGAACTCAATTTAAGACAAGACAAGACAACACAGCAAAACGGAAAAACAGAATGTTAAGGTAATAGTTATTATTGAAATGGAATGTTGTTGCGTATACCTTAGGGTGTTCAAGATTTAGGTTCGGATTTTCTCTGGATGGATATTGATTTGGGATTGAATTGAACAAGGAAATGGGAGCGACAGCGAAGATATTCTAGTTTGAGGATTAAACGAATGTTTGATTTTGATTGCAGTTTTTGTTTCCTTCCTCTTATATCATACTCATGAAAGAAATCTATATTCGAAGAGCAAGAAGGAAAAAAGAAGCAACTTCAATAAGAGGAAGTATTCATAAAAACATATATGTTTGTTCAAAAATATGTTATGGGCAGACATGTCAGCTGTAATCCAAAATTAGCCGGCTTAGACATCCGCCTGCTGAAATCCGTCTACCAACGCCACCTATCAAAACGGCTGACGGTTAAACCAGTCAACATTTGAAGTCGCTGATATGTCTGATTTATATATATATATATATTCACCGCTATCACTAAATCCATTACATTCCATTATGAATGTATAACTACAATCTCTTCTCTGAGTGACAAACGAAATTTATAGCGTCCTTGCTCGGGCGCCAGTTATAGTAGTGCAAGATTTGAATCCTCAAGATTAAATTGCTATCCATAAAAGCAATCAACAAATTAATCTAAGACCACCATCAGTTGATGAAAATCTTTATTCTCCATTTTTAAAATAAAGATTTTACTTAAAATGAGTCAATAAGCCCCAAAGCAATTTAGTCACATGTAAGTAATAATGTATGGTAATGATATAATCTTATTGTGAAGCACGTAGAAGTCTTGAAAAAACAGGGTAACGGAAAGTTCAAACAATAAATGCGACCAACACTTACTTCGCAATTGAATAAGACCTTGGAAGAAGGGTCTTCATCAACCCTTAACCTTAATTCGTTACACAAACAACTGGAGTGGAGTTTTTTACGAACATATAAGGTGGTTGATTTTGTTGTAGCAAAATTGATCAAAGAGGGTCTTTTGATTTTGAATAGCGTAGTAATATCTTTGAATTTTGTAATTGTTTCGTACTACTGGAGCGAAGCGAAGCCACATCGATTCAAGTCAGTTATATTAAGGAATCCTTCCTATAAATCATTGTTCGAAGAGCTATCATCTGAACATCCAGCATCATAATGTCCAACTTTTGGCGTATGCAGATGACATTGACATAGTCACAAGAAACGTAGAAGATATGAAGGCAAGCTACTACAGCATCAGTGGGCTCATGATACATCAATCTCTCAGAGCGAATATCGAGAAGACCAAATATGTGAAATCTATTTCACGAATCTTGGGTGTTCAGTTTACACCCAAATGTGATGTCATAACTCAAGAGATCAAAAGGAAAATCATTCTTGCTAAACTTTCACTGTTTGAGCTAAGTAGAGTGTTAGATCGAGATTTATCCGGAGATGAACTAAACTAAACATCTACAGGACCCTCATTATACCTGTTTTGATATATGGAGCTGAGTCCCAATCCTTCCTAAACAGAACACATAGTTTCAGTTGACCAGAAAGTAAAAAGATTATCTCTCCAAAAACCCACATATTCGATCATATCCCTCCATCAAAACATGATGTTGTTTACCGGATCGAAATGAATGTTTCTTTAACTCCTGACGGTCTGGTTTTCGACGATGGAAAAGGAAACCAAAGAACGAACTACAAAATGAAACTAGTAAAAATATCTATAAGACAGCTACAACACACAAGATAATATAATATAGTTTTCTGTCTTCTGAGGCATGTTCTGTTCTTATATGCAGTGCAACTTACGGTGAAGAGAATACATAACCATATCATCTGCACCACAGATATTATACTACAAGTACAACATGTAATTAATATGAAATTCAAGGAAATATTATTATTAGCCAATCTGTTGGTTGGTTCGTTATAATGGGTCTTTCTCTTCACTTCACTCCATTTGTTGCAGATCGAATGAAAGGATGAAAGACAGACAAAAGAAAACATGATGTTTGCTCAACTTACTTGCGATTTTCTATAAATTTATAATAACTAAATTAAAGCTGCTGAGTTACGAAAGTCTCTTACAAGAAAATCGCCTGACTGCCGACCATATCCTAGCCATCCATCCAGCAATGGTTGTCAAAATGAGAGAAAAGAAGTAATTACATGTTGTGTGGTGAAGAACGTTTTCGCGAAACGAAGATCCACCAGCAAGAGTCCCAGTAAGACAGACAACAGACCCCAACGTTGCAAGGTAATGGGAGGAAAATTGACGGTTTAAAATTAAGGTTTTATTTGTTTAACTGGATCCTAATTGGTTGTTCTGCAATTTATTTTTGTCTGATAAAATATCAGGTGGTTGAGAGTTCTTGAAACCTCAAGTAATATTCACATTAATTCACGTATCTTTCAAATGCTTGGATGAAATATGTGCTTTTCGCCAAACTATTTGTTTCCTCGCGAAATTCCACCGGCGCGACTTGTGAGGTTTCGCCGAACTACGAATTGATGCAGTCGGGTGAAATTACGAACAGCATTCGTCACTGTTAATTAGCCGCCGGTGGAACATCATAATGTGGTCAGCCATCAACCGACCTACGTTTTAGACGGCTGACATGTCTGGCTAAATTCCATAAATGGATGATGGAAGACTTCTTAAAGAAATTATAACCCATAGTGGAATCCCGCCATTTAGAGTTAGGTATTGATATCGGTGCAGTAATTTCAAAATCTCTCCGCCGTTATTAGGAACTTGATAAGTGTGGGGATTCTCGCCTCTCGAAGTGAATGCTACAATTTTTCTTTCGTGTGAGTCTACCCGACAACTTGAACTGCCTTCAGTTTTTAGATTCATTAGTCAAATACCGAAATTGTTAAATGTTCAAATAAACTGTAACTACAGCAGACTATCAAAAAGTGGTAGTCCATATTATAAATTATCTATATGTGAATGAACCTCTCAAAAATTAACATTTGTATAGATTTCTAGTTTTTATTGTTAAATATTATCCAAATACCAGGATATTAATGTTACAACATAAATTAACATTATAAGTAATATCAAGAAAAATCAAATCAAAATATAAAATGAAAGAAAGTCCAATTTTTTTCTGGGCTTACAATATAAAAATTATTCGAACCAATAAAATTTGATCGAAAAACTCGATACGATACAATAAAAATAAAACAATTCCTATTGGTTAATTCAAAATCGTTAATTTTGATTGGCTAAGAATCACAATCACTCAAAAGAGCATTTAAAAAAATGTTTGCAATAATATTTTAATATAATATTTCTTATAAATTATAATTACTTTTTAAAAATATTATAATTTCTTTGGATTCATAAATGCACATTTTCAATGCTTTCGTTTCGCTGCTTATGGAAGACTAGAAATGATACAAATCTTTTAAATTTACATTAGTTCTCTTCTTATATTTTACAAAAACCAAAAACAATTATTAAAATTTACTTTACTTATTAACAAATTTGTCTATGTGATTGTGCTAGTCTTTCTTGAGAACTAAATTACATTTTTGAGAACTACTAAGGTATGCCTTTTTTGTGACAATTATCACTTTCTTTGCTTAGCCAGGGGAGGGGCGCCACCATCGCTAGTTTTGCCGTTACTTTTATAAATATAGTTTATTTTGTCTCAGGCTTTAAGTCGGGGTGCCCTTCATACCAGGTACAAGATGAATTCTGTAGTTAAAGTCAAATAGATTACGATATTCTGTATGACAGAAATAGACTTCAAATTCAACAGGTAGAAAATAAGTCTCAACAGGGATATAAGTCTCAGTCGTTTACCTTTTTCGACTCGACATGGACGAATTTGACTAGACTTAAAAATTAGACTTTAAAATTGTAAGTCAAATACAGAAGGCTTACTTTTCAACTCTCTAAGAATCCTAATTCGCAACCTTGAAAAATCGAGAAAAATTTGAATTGTCCTTAATAAATGTTCTTGCTAAATATTGCTTTAACAAAACCTTGTCATATTGGTCTCAAATGTTAGCGATAAAAACCTGAATACATTTTCAAATTGTCCAAACTAACACAAAGTATTCGTTTCGTCAAACTGAAAAGGAAAGGGATGGATATATATGTTCGTACATCATGGTTTTGTATGATTGCGAATTGTACGAATGGAATAAGATGTTGATTTATAGGGTCATATACCGTTTGGTGACATTAACTATTACATAGTTTAAAAAAATCCATATTATTCATTAAATATAAAACACCAAATGGTAGTAAAATAAACTAATAAAATAAAAGACTTAGCATTCGTATAATTCGCAATCAATCGAAGCTAATTTTAATACTTTAATTTCATGTTAGTTTCTGAATGTTTAGAAATTGGAAATTAAAACATTACTTCGTAATATAATCTTAATGTACAGTAATTTAAGTATAACCAAACATAATCCCAATACCATTCCGAATTTCCAGAAACAAAAAACCATAAAAACAACAGTTCAACAATACTAGAATCCTCAATTTCATTTTTTATATATTTCTTGCAAATCCCTTAAGATGAAAGCCAAAAGAATACCAATTTGCAGGTTTCCAAGAAACAAACTACCTCAAGTTGCTACACGCAAATCCTAAATCGTGCTGTTCCTCCTTCTCGGTCTTGTTTCTTTGCCAGGAAATACAGAAAAGTATAAAAGGCAAAAAATAAAGAAAAATATTAAAAACAAAAAGTAGAAGAAGAATCTATCTATCTATACAGTCGGTTCTTCAACCTTGACCGGATGCTTGTAATACTATGTTGTGTAAGAGCTGACATCAGCAAAAAGCATTATCCGTCCGACAGAAAAACTTGTCTGCTGATGCCTTTTTCTGCTTTATCCTTATTCTGTCCTTGTGGGAATAGCATGAATTTTTAATAGGATATTCTCTGGAGATGCTCGCAAAGTTTGATTGTATTCGGTGCTCCTTTGCTATATCTAATTCTACTCGTTCTTTTATATTGTGTTTCTGGTTTAGAATTAAAAGGGTAGTTGGAAATTATTTTGATGGGATAAAGGAATTTCACCAACAAATGCAGATTTCCGCATTTAGGAGGGTGGAAGTTCTGCTTATTGAATCGAACGGGAATTTTGTTGTTCTGTTAACATTATAAAGGATTTTTGTTTAGGTATTTTAAGGGAGATTCAAGGTTTTATTTGAGAAAAATACAATCAAAAGGTTTTACAATTAGTTTTGAGGTTCCTTTATTCACTAAATGGAAACATGTGTTAGAATTGAAGAGAGGTCAAGACGATACAGATCCACGCTTTTGTAAGAGCTCATTGTCAATGATCACTGAGTTATATTCAGTGGAAGAAAGTGTACCAGGATATCGAAGACAAGAAGTGCTAGAGCGAACAACAGCAAAAAATCTGGAAACTCGAATCTGAGATTATGGTGGTACACCCTTAATGAACAGCTATCGTAATAGTTTTAATAAGGATGCGAGTAAGGCAAACATATAGAATATTACCCATAATATATGTGTGACCACTTAGTAAGGACAACAAACCTTAAAAAGGCATGAATCCATAATATGGATACTTCTTGCTCTTATAAATACTCTTCAGCTTCTTCTTATTCTTCGACATAGCTGAAAGAAAAGAAGTGATGGCCATGTTATGGTATTGTCTCTTAAATAGAGATTCTACAACCATAATTAAAGATACCATCGCATATATTATGGAGTTGCATATTGAAAGTCTTCTCTGAGTGTGGTGATCGATCAAGCGAATTCTGCCTGAAAGTTCATCGCAAGAAAAAAAGGAGCTCTTCAATTCGATTATAAAACTTAAAACATTACATGGTGTAATTTTATAAAAGTAAAGTTGAGAGTTTTACGAATGAAAATATTATGCCAATCAATGATCAGTAATCATTTTGGAATCTTCAAGTCAAATTAAAATCAATGATGAGCGTCCGTATTGTATGTAGGACATATTTGATGTACTTGTTCTTTGAGATGGCGGATTATACGAATGAACATATATTACTAGGCGTGTCTTCTGATTGGTCGAGCTTGAAAAATCACCACTACAATCATGATGAAAATCATATACCTTTCTGAAATAAGTTTTCGATTTATTTCGGGTCTTTCCAGAAAAAAAAAACTTAATTGTCAAGGTGTAGCAGTGATATTAACAATATTTGTTTCGTACGTGCGAACAGTTTTTCTACGTCAGTGCTATTTTTTTGTCTTCCTCTGATTAGAGTCAGTGATGAGATGTCTGATGTTTTAAAGAGTGAATTAGAGGTATCCTTTTCTTTCATCAACATCGGAAAGACGGTATAGTATTTATGTAGTAAAATCTCGTTTTCCGCTAAATTGCTCTTTCACTGAGCTACCGGGAGGATGTGGGCTCGATTCCCATCCGCACCGTTGGTTTTTTTTTTCGTGACAAAACAGAATACTCTCGCCTTGTAATATGATTTCATTCGGAAATTTACTTTAAATTTTTATGAGGGCTTAGTGATCTTATATAGATTCTCCCTCACACTGTTATTTCCCAATTGAAAGACATTTTATTTTGAAAATTTTTGTCGTATTCACTGAGGATCGAAATCAGAATCGTCAGAGTGGAAGGCGAGAGTGCTAGCACCTACACCAACCATCTACCTTTGTAATTCATAATTAATTTTATTAAATTTCTTATTTTATAACTTATATAATTTCTTTCTAATAGTGGATAAATACTAGATAAGATGGGGACATTTTGTATGAGAGAGTTGAAGAGTGTTTGTATAAGTGAGTGGAAGAGACAACATCTAAAAGACGAGTGTAACCTCACGTAGTTTCTCTGACTTACACGGAAGAAAATACTTCCGAAAAATTCCTCCGTGAGCACTGAGGATCGAACTCAGAACCGTCAGAGTAGAGGGCGCCAACCAACTATCTACCTTTCCAGAAAATACTAAGTTTTAAAGCAGAGATGCGTACGATCTTTTTAGAGTGATAGAATCGACTTGACACTTTTGTAAAAATAGAGTTAGATAGCACACAAAAAATCCCTGTAATCTTTAGTGGATACATAATCCATAAATTTGTATCAAAATATAATTCTTTTCTATAAACATACATATATTCAGCAGTGTTGTGTGTTGGTATTAGTAATAAAAGGGTAACTCTAAAACACTTGTTAAAATTGCAGACACTTCATCGCTGACTCTATTCAGAGGAAGAGGAAAACTAAAAACACTGATGTATAAGACCGGCTTGTAACGAAATGAATTCGTTATTT
>JXPG01005034.1:1422-18609 GCA_001015175.1 Megaselia abdita | reverse complement strand
CCGTTAAGTTAATAATGTTACTAACCATACCCCCATCTCTGATTTTTTAAACTTGAAAATATCTAATTTTTGTAAACAATTATGATTATTAATGATAATAATAAATATTGTTATAGCTTTAACAATTTTTGTAAAAATCAGCAAAATATTGTGAACGCTTTTGATATTCGTAATACTTTTTTAGTATTTTATTTATTTATAGTTTTTATTCTTTTTAATTTTTGCGGGTTTTTAAAGTTCTATGTTTGATATGTTTTTTTTAATTTTAATATATTTTATTATAGTTAGAAAGTTTTTTTTTTAAGAATAAAAATAAATATAGTTTCATTATTCTTTTTTTTTTATTTTTAATAAAATTAGTCTTTCTTCCATTCCAGACTTCAATTAACACATCCTGGAAGTTTGATCAAAATCGAAGGACCAGTGCTAGATTCTGTAAGGAACATACAGTCAAATTTCACTTTTATGTATTAAATAAACTTATAAGACTACATTAAACTGATTAACCACATTTAATTATCGATTGTGTATTGTAATGAAAGAGTGTTGAAATAAAAGAATAGGAAAGAAAACTAATCAGGCACTGATCAATTTATTTTTGGTTTAATTAATAAGGCGCGCATGATATTTAGGCTTCTTTTTGAAAAACTATT
This sequence comes from Megaselia abdita, assembly GCA_001015175.1. Lineage (NCBI taxonomy): Eukaryota > Metazoa > Arthropoda > Insecta > Diptera > Phoridae > Megaselia > Megaselia abdita. Next base: position 17,956 of record JXPG01005034.1, on the reverse strand, counting down.
TTTCAAAAACTGTACTTTAGACTCAAAGTTTTTATTCAGGGATGGCAAACGTAACGATGGCAATACATGATAACGAGTTATAATGCTTTCTCTTTCGCAATAACGATAAATAACATAACCGATAAATTCTAAAATACGACAACAAAAACATTAATTTACATATTTTCTTGTAATTTTTAAAATATTAAAATTTTATATTTATTTTGAAATTTTGAAAATTTACAATTTTAAATATTTGCTTTTCAAATTTGATTTTGGTTTTTCTTTATTTTGAAATTCAATATTATATATCTTAGAATTTAAAATAAAAAAATACTCTCTTTTTATTTTGGAATTAAAGATTTTATCTTATTTTGAAATAATGAATATTTCAATATTTTTTATTCTTTTGAAATTTGTTTATAATACTAATTTTTTGTATTTAATGTTTTTTTGTTTTTAATCTTAAACTTAATCCAAACTAAACATTTATAAAAATTACGATTTTTTTTTTATTTTATTGAGTTATCTACATTTGTTAAAATATTTATTATCATATTTTTAAACATTAGAATTTCGTATTTTGTTTGTTTTTTCATATTGTTTAAACATACTTAATAATTAAATATTTTGTGTTTCTGAAAATCTATAATTGTATTTGATAATTTTTTGAAAAACATTTTTGTTAACTTTTCAAATTAAATTAAGTATTCTTAATTATTTTTCAAATTTTATATAGAATTAAAAATTTTAATAGTATAAAAAAAGATAGAATTAAAAACGATAATATAAATTTTTAAATTTAACAATGCCTATTATTTATTTGAACAAAAAACAAAACAAAAATTACAAAATGCTGTAAAAACACTTTGTAAATGGTTTGAAAAATATTTTTTAAAACAATTCAGAAATTCAAAGACATGTATAGTTAAGTGTTATAAGTCGTAATAACGGAACGGACCAAAATTTATTTGAAAAATTGAGATAACTTAACGAATAAATTAGGGTTATAATTTTTAAATATGGATGATATCTTCGTTGTATAATCAAAGACACCAACGAAGTCAACACTTCTAAAAAGAAGTGCAGCTTCGAGAGCAAAGAGATGAGAAAGGTACAATTTTTAAGTGGAAGATGTGACACCAAAAAGTTCTATTAGAATGTAAAACGTTTAAGGGAAGGTTACACACAACCATAAACCATCTGAAACGATTCATTTGGAAATCTCTTCGTAAATGATGATAATATTTTGGCTAGATGGAGGGAGTATTTTTTGGAACAACAATGCCCATATTAAATCTGGTGAAGAAGCAGAGCTTCTTAGCAACGATAGCAGGGAATCAGGTCAAAGTTGAAAATAAGCGAGAGTCCTGGTTTGGATCGAATTCCAATTGAGCTCATAAAAATCGCTGGAGACAGCTTCGTAGAATACCCTCATCACCTTTTCCATAAGACATAGTCAATTTTCTTATCTAATTTGATCTTCAACGTAAAAACTATGAAACCAGAAGTGTATCCGCATTTTTGGAGTTACTTAGTTTGACGCTTGTTTAAGATCTGGTGATTTCTCGATAAGTTTGGATGAAAAAGACATTATAATATCATATTTTTGATTTCCTCTTTCTTTTTAAAAAGTTTCAACAACAAAAAATATTTTTGCATTTTTATAGAATCTGAGTTTTTTTTTTAATAAAATCGCAATCTGTTTGTGAAAGAAAATTCTTGTTTTGCATATCGTGTCGTTGTTTCAATAACAAAATGCGTTTGTATAATTTAAGCAAATGCTCACTTAGTAACAATAATAACTGATTTAAAATAATTCAAACATTTCAAGGTTAATATATTATACGAAAGGCGAAATATTAAAACCTTTACTCAAATAGAAATTTAAATATTTTAGATAAAAACTAAGAACAAGTAATGAAATAAATTGAGTATTGTTTCTGTGTGAGACATTAACACCAATAATAATAGTAATAATAACAATAATAATAATAATAATAATAATAAAACACGATCCACTCTAAACCAAACTATTTATAAAAAATAAAAAAAAACCATCATTAATCATATGTTTTATCGAAAGTACTCTGTCACACGAATAACATCCTTATATATATAAAAAGAATAAAAGAGACAAGGACAGTCTGTTACTCATTAGCCAATGCACCCTTTTAGCTGAAAACACTCCCTCGCTTCGATGACACCATTGTTTGCGAGAGCAAGGTCAATAGGGTGAGTTCCACGTTTACTGTGGTTCTTTTTGAAAACATTTCGAACTTTCCAGCTTCAAAGGACCATCAAACAAACCGCAACCAGTTGCTTTTGCTTCTCACTCCAATCTAATCGATTCGTTTTTCTCTTATGAATTTGTAGTATACGCTTTTCTGTTAACTCGATTGGAATGGGGTTGTTTGGTCTGGTTTGCTTTTCTTCCAATATTTATAGACATACAGTTTGTACTGTACTATCCATCCATATATATAGAGTAGCATTTTGTATAGTTTTCAAGATTTTCCTCAATCATTTCTTAGTTAGTGTGTTCTAAAGTTTGTTATCTTTTCTGTTCTGTTCTGTTCGGGGGAAATATTTCGAAAGTTTTTTGGTGATGGTAAGTTATCTCTATGGCCAATGAGTGTTATATTTAAAGAATTTAGTAGAATTCTTTGTAAATATTATACTTTGGTGTTTGTATTTGATTTTGTGGGTATTTAGATGTTACTTTTATACTTTTATGGTTGTGGGAGTACAGGAAGTAAATTGTTGCTTCTTATTACTTTTTACCATAATTTTGGTTTTTTTGTGGGGAGTTTAGTAAGGGATTCTAGAATTGTCAAAAAGATGTATTGAGTTTTTATGTCTTAATTTTTCAAAGATTGCAATTGATTATGGAAATCATGATATTTTTATCGCTCACAGGAGATTTTTCCCCAGAATGCAACTTTTATTATTTAACAAAGTAGGTAATAAATTTAGAATTACATATTTTTGAAGAATATTAAATATATTGAAAATCTTAAAGCTTAAGAAATCAAATTTTAAAATATTTATATTAGGAAAGATTTTGATCATTTTATTTTCATTCGTCCGTATATATTATTAATGATTTAAAAAAAAATATCATAATCAAAAGTTTTTGAAAAGCCGAAGACAATTTGCAAATACAAAACACCTACGATGTGGCCATGGACTGCATCAACTTGTTTGAAGTAGTGATAAATTATATTTTTATTAAAACCACAACAAAATAAAATTTTAATTTTTTTTATTACTATATATATATTTATTTTTGATCATTTTTTAAATTTCAAAGCTTTAAATGGATTTTGATATTTTTTTAATTTTTGAGATTTATGAGTTTTATTTAATTTTTAAATTCTTATTTTGAAGTCAAGATAAATACAATTTTATTGAAATAAAAACATTTTTTTTTTCTAAATCTATATTTATTTTAGAATATTTTTTGCAAAAATAATTTTAAATTATTTTTTTTCGTAAGTAAATAATTCCATTTAATTTGTATTACTTAAATAATTTATATTTAAAAATATTTACAGTCGGTATTTTTTTTTTTGTTTGGGAAAAAAAAACTTTTTCTAAAATAAATATTAAAAAATTAAAACCAAAAAATAAGTTTTTAACAATATTCTCGATACCACTTCAGATAAGTCATATTGTCTTATTATAATACAATCCCCAAAATGTTATATATGTAAATTATTTTAGAAGATTCTGATTAATTATGAAATATTTAGTTCTTGTTTCTTAAGTATTTGATTTTTGTTTTCTAGGTATGACTTTGAAGATAGAAGAAAACAACTTTAAAATCAGCGAAAGATTCGAAAGAAATTCTTTCGNAAAATGTTATATATGTAAATTATTTTAGAAGATTCTGATTAATTATGAAATATTTAGTTCTTGTTTCTTAAGTATTTGATTTTTGTTTTCTAGGTATGACTGTGAAGATAGAAGAAAACAACTTTAAAATCAGCGAAAGATTCGAAAGAAATTCTTTCGGGCCATCATTAAAATGTTTTTTTATCGAGTCCGACCATGCATTTTCTGCAAATTTAGAGAAACCATTTTTTCGTGTGTATCATATTCAGTGGATTATCCAGAAACTTTCATATCCATGATTTGTTGCTTTGTTACATGAGTTTTGAAATTTACAGAACCCTGAAAAAATTAGTGTTCACGATAAGAATAAACCATCTTCATCGATTTAGAGGGGTCTCTTTGAAAAGCCCTTTTCTCTGCCAACGTTTAATTCATTTTGTGAAAAAGCAAGAAATTATAAAATTAGGAAATATTACTAAAATGGTAAGCAAAACCTGCAGGACAGGAAGTTCACTGAAGTCTGGAATAGAAGATATGCTACTTATTATTTGACGTTACTTTACGTTAATAAACCTTTCTAAAATAATAATAATAATAAAAATCACCATAATAAACTACATGGAAATTTTGAAAACAATTAAGCAACATCTTCAAAAAGCAAAAAATAATAACAAAAATAAATAAAAAAAAAAGAACACAAATTAAAAAAGTACTATAAAATTAAGAATAAACTAATTTAATCAAACAAATAACATATTAAACAAAAATTAAACAGAAACAAACTAATATTAACAAAAAAAAACAAATAATTAAAATTTAAAAAGTATAAAGAATTAAGCGAAAAATATCACAAAATTAAATAAAATTGAAAAGATTATAAATAAAAGATATCCGAAAATCACAAAATAACATGAATAAATATTACACAAACATTTTAAAAAATATTAAAAATATAAAAAAAAAAGAGAATAAAAAGTGAAGAAAAATATTGTCTAACATTTTTGTTCTTCACTTAGGTAGCTCAATGGAAAAGCACTTGCCCGGAAAACAAGAAGATGTGAATTTAACTTTGAAATTGATTTTTTGGATTTAGCAGTCGGAAGACATTAAAAAGTTCTGAAATGAGATCTAAGGTCTAACTATTATCTTGTATTTTGAAGTTTTGGTTATTTTCAAAATTCGTTTTCAAAATTTTGGAGAGATTTATATAATTTTATTAATTGGTTAAGGCGTAGAGTTAATTTAAGTTTTTTCTTTTATGATATTGAGCGATGGGAAGTTTTTTTACATTCAAAATGATTACTCACATTGGTCTGTATTTTTTAAATTTATTAAATTGTTGTATTTTTACAATTCAAATATTTTGTTTAGCTTCTTGTGATGATGACAAACTTTCTTTATTACTTAGGGTGTTCCTGGAATTTCACAGTCTTATATATATATTTTTCTTACATTTCTTATATATGTGTGAAGTTATGCGGGGATTGGTTGCAATATGATTAGTATATATATATTTTTGAATGAAAGTCTCAATAAGCTAAAGTATTAAAGTGGGAATTACAAGACTTATATCAAAGNTGTGATGATGACAAACTTTCTTTATTACTTAGAGTGTTCCTGGAGCTTCACAGTCTTATATATATATTTTTCTTACATTTCTTATATATGTGTGAAGTTATGCGGGGATTGGTTGCAATATGATTAGTATATATATATTTTTGAATGAAAGTCTCAATAAGCTAAAGTATTAAAGTGGGAATTACAAGACTTATATCAAAGAACCTCCACATATTCGTAAACCAAACAAAATTTAATTTGTATCGATATCTGTAATAACCGCTAAAATATAACTATTTAAATCTCACACATACTTTCTTGCATATGTATATTTATTGGTTGGTTTTAGGGAGTTGTTAGAATCTCACTCAAATTAAACTCTTAAAAAGTATCTAAAATATTCATTGAACACTACCAATATTGCAAATGCAACGATACCCATCCATAATATACATATTTTTTTGGAATTTATGAGTCGCGCAATTTCGTGATATAAGTGTATACAGAAAGGTATATTCAGAAAGTTTTAAGAACTAACTTAACATTTTAAAAAACATTTAAATTAATTATGACTTTCAAAAATAGTAATATGTGCGCAAAATAGTGAATTGGATTGGGAGTTGCCTTGGTTATTTATTCAAAGGTACTGTAGCTGCTTTTTAATACGCACAAATATTGAAATTTTCTATTTTTAAGTTAGTTTTTTAGTTACATTCTAGAAACGTAGTAATTAAAAATGTAAAATGCGATTATTGTGTGAAGCGTATCCAATGCATATTTTTGTGGGAAAAGTCCTGGACAAATGACAAGAAATCCTTCAATAACAGCGGTATAGAAACGCTAAAAGAAGAGCTGTCTTAAGTAAAATTACTTGTTCTATAGCAGCACTAGAGTTTTTTTTATAAAATTAAATAAGATATTAAGACTTAAGATATTGTGTAATTCCAGCACTGCCCTGGCCAGCAGGAGGTATCGCATATCAAATCCCATAAAATATTCGTAGCAAAAAGTTTACGGACAGACGGACAACGTGTATATACCACAAGAGTACTTTTTTAATCTAACTAAAAAAACAAATTCAAGACCGAGTATAGAATGTTCTGGTAATTTAAAAACTACAATGCTTATTCAGTCCAATAACATAAACTAAACCAACCATATAAACCATGAAAGGATGAAAGGTAATTTGTTTAATTTAATTTCGTCAGGACCTCGAAAAAGTAATTGTTCGACGCACATTTCATTAAGCTTGTCAGTTGTGTTTACATCAATATAAATGTAACGCATATATGTTAACAAACTTTCAATTTCAATTATTGTGTGGCATTTCCGTTGAAATTCCTATTCGGTGGAATATTAATCAAATGCCAAGCGAAGAAATCCTTTTTCAATTCAATTACATGAGTTCATGTATAATGTCGCTCAAATCAAAATTGTTTCGACAATGGTGACACAAACTTATATTAAGAGAACATTAAATTAAATAGTATATTTATATTATCGTTATTATGTTATGACTTCTGCGGATGGTATTTGAATGCAGTTTCGACATGTTGTAATGTTTACGTTAAATTTTTATTTACGCATAATTTTTTTTGTTTTTATATGAACAATTTATAAATAAATAAACATTTTCTCTTTCATGTAAAGTGTAAACATTTTTTCATTTGCCATCATTGGTCAGAAGAAAATTAACTTTTGAATATTTTTCGAAGGGAAATTTTTCTTTGAGATGAGCTGTTAGGTTTTAGGCTTATCAAGAAATAAAAGGAAAACACATTTTATTGCCTTTCTAGCTTTAGAATTTAGAAGAAGCATTTCAGAGAGCTTTTGAAAAAAAATAATTTGAACTAAAATCAGTGGTTTTAATTCTTGGATATTTCTTCAGAGAAAAAATACATCGGAAAATATTTATTTTGCACTTTCAAAGTACGGGATGATAAATTTAATGTTGGGTATATTACTATAGTTTTTTGTATCAGCAAATAACTGTTAAAATATTCAAATTATTCAAAATGTACTATTTTGCATAAATTTTGTTGACAACTGAATTGTCTGTTAAACTAATCATCACATCAATTTTTCTGACCAATATTTGCTATAATTATATATTTGAAATATTTAAATCGCTTTCAAGATATGAAACTTAGCTTCCTTCTCTTTACGTTAGACTAGTTTTGAAGACATAAATTTATAATATTTTGATAATTTACTTACTCAAATGTGAGCTCGAATTTTGCATTATAATAAAACAATCATTTGGAATTTTCGAAGATAATCTAACACATTTTCAAAGACAGCATTCGCCAAATAATTGAAACCGCAAGAAAAGGTAAATCTGATTTTATCAGAAAGTGAAAATCAATTGCCGGAAAAATAACTTGAATAGATCCGATATGAAAGCATTAAAAGGAAACGTCATAATAATGTTGGAAGTCTATTATTTCTTTAAAAGATGAAGACTGATGAAATTTTTGTCGAAGAGTCATTAATGACTCTGGAACTGGAAAATTGTCTTTAGGCCCTAATAGGTAGATTTCGTTAACGTTTCTTTAACCAATGTAATTAATACTGCTAAATTCTTCTGTCTTGAAAACAAGTCATGGTATATAAGTCTTTCATCCTTCCTTTCTCTTGACTCTTGAAAGAATTATACTAAAAATTATACAGGGTGGTTAATAAAAAATAATTAACATTTCGTTGCTTTTTTGAAATGTTTACCATATTATATATCTCGTAATTTCATAAAACAAAAATGTTCGCGATTTTGGTGAGAGGCCTTTATAAAAGGTTGTCAATACTTCAATTTTTGCGATTTTATTGAGAGTTTTTTTTCAGACTTTGTCAATACTTAAATTTTTACGATTTTGTGTAGAGATTTTTCTGAAGGATTGTCAATACTTCAATTTTTTTAGAGGTATTTTTGAAGGGCTGTAAATACTTCAATTTTTGTGAAGATACATTCGTCTGTAATCCATAATTCGTCTAAAAAAAATTTTCATCACCTAGAAAATGGTTCTCAAATATTAGACACCTTTGCCTCGATTCTTCTGTGTTTTATAATCTATCATATACAGGTGATCTTAAAGAATTTTTCAATAGGTACTTCTAAAGAAGGGAAGATAAGAAGTGAATGGCCTTTCTTGTTCCCAATTTCGGATTGCGGCGGACTAACTCATTTACTATGTCAAGAATGCCCTGCGATGTTATCGGCCATACTTAATACAGCAGAACATTTGTCTGCCAACCATCAAAGGAAGCTAAAGTGATTGAAAATCAGAAGCAGTGTCTATCAATTGTAAAGAACTCACAAAGAAGCAATGTTTGGTACTTGAACTCTGCCCTACAACAGAGATGTATTCAACGTATTGGAATCTAAATGCTCAGACTATCAAAGTGGAAGATTTATCGAGTCAAAATCACTTGGAGAAGTAGATTTGAATTGCAGTCGTATGTTCCTAGATTATCAATTAATCTAATTTCTATTGGACAGTTATCAAATGCTGGATTTAACATAGTTTTCCATGGAACAGTTTTCGAGATTTTTAAAGGGGATAAGCTCTTGGATACAACAAAAAGAAACGGATTGTACGAACTTAAAACTGTGAGTAGTAGTAATTTTATTTCAAATGAACATAATAGGTCATATAAGCAGTTTTGACATTAAGATTCGTTGATTTAGTCAAGAATCAATTTTGCAAATCGGCTAAGAAATTTAGATCGTATCGAGGTGGCGAATATATGTCAAAAAGATTGAAACACTGAAAAAGGAAGGTATTGTTCACAAGATGTCAGTCATTGCTTTATTTGTCAAACAATTCCAGACCTGATATATGTCAAATACCATTTTGTTAAAGAGATGAATAAATCTGGAGACGTTGTCTTCAAATATTGGGGACAAAAGAGATTTTTATAGACATGATGACAAAGGCTTTAGGAAATGTTAAGCTGGCTTATTTAAGAGATAAGATTTGTTCTTCCTTATTTCAAATACCCTTTGAAATAAGGAACGCTTGTTTTTATTATGTATGTATTTTATTCTTTTATTGTGTATGTATTTAATTGAATTAAACATGTTAACTGGAATTTCTATTAAAGATATCCAGACCTAAGAAATGGAAATATTTGGTTAATTTTGTGGAAACAAAATTCTATTACAGAGCAGCGCAAAGATGTTTTTGCAACGAAAAATGGTATCCAAACATTTTTGTAAATTGTGATTCCACATAAATGTATTACGTCAATCGTCACACTACTACTAATAAAAATTACTATTTTGAAAAGCCTAAAATAAACATTTTTAAAACTCCCTAATTTTACGTTTTGAGAAGACATTTTCTCGGATAGTGTTTAAAGTCTAANCCGTTTTGAGAAGACATTTTCTCGGATAGTGTCTAAAGTCTNAACATTTTTGTAAATTGTGATTCCACATAAATGTATTACGTCAATCGTCACACTACTACTAATAAAAATTACTATTTTGAAAAGCCTAAAATAAACATTGTTAAAACTCCCTAATTTTANTAAACATTTTTAAAACTCCCTAATTTTACGTTTTGAGAAGACATTTTCTCGGATAGTGTTTAAAGTCTAAAAAAAAAACTAGAATCTTTTCACAAACAAATATCAAAATATAACACACATTGTTCCCCAACAAAAAAATTAAGATAATTTGTTAATGCTTAACTTTGTTGATTTTATACATTTTCGTTTAGAAACCCCACCAGTCAACTAGATAATACTTTATCAATCAACATAGTTATAGTTGCTCTGAGGAATATGTTTCAATATTTCTTATTCTTGAATGGAACAGTTGTAAAGAAAAAATACAAGCAATCAAAAAATTAAGCATTATTAAAGGAACTTCTTTTTAGTTATAGAATATTTTGTTGTTAATTTTTTTNTTTTTAGTTATAGAATATTTTGTTGTTAATTTATCAAATTATCATCTTTGCGAATTAATATCCTTTCTTTTTATTCATTTAAAATCCGCTGTGTAACTCTTTAAACAATTTAATTTATATTATTCNTTAATATCCTTTCTTTTTATTCATTTAAAATCAAAANTTGAATGGAACAGTTGTAAAGAAAAAATACAAGCAATCAAAAAATTAAGCATTATTAAAGGAACTTCTTTTTAGTTATAGAATATTTTGTTGTTAATTTTTTTTTATCATCTTTGCGAATTAATATCCTTTCTTTTTATTCATTTAAAATCCGCTGTGTAACTCTTTAAACAATTTAATTTATATTATTCCTAAGATACATAATTTGAATGGTACTGAATTCAGTTTACACTGTATAAAGAGTAAGGAAAACCAATGATATTACTGCTCTATAGGACCTCTATTTCATACAGTGCATGGGAAAAACTTCGAACAATAATCAGTTATATTTAATGTGTTTTTTTGTTTATCTGCATAGTGTAATATCTTAGATTCTCAGATTAGAGATTTATGTAAGGATTTAACACCCACAAAATAACAACATGACATTTTATTTTGGGTGTATGAATTTGAAAAAATACAATTCCTGTAAAATCATGCTATTGCTATCTGGAACATTTATTACAAAAAATACAAATTATCCACAAGGTTAACAATCTATCATACAAGAAACTTACTTAATTGGAGAACCTATTGGGATTGATTGTGTATACTATATTTATGTAGATAACAACTTTTCTTTAAAAAAAAAATGTGAAATTGTTTAACTACATCCATAGCCCAGTGTATATCATTCTGGAATCTTAAGTTATAAGGTAAGAGTTGAAATCCAAGTAATCACATCCAAGTAATCATTTCCAGAAAGGAGAGAATGGGATAACACTTCTCGCGTAAGAGACTTAGTGTGTAGAGATATTTCAAAAAAAAGGATGTTGTTCAGGTTTCATATTCCTCCCTTGGGTTCCAACCATAGATTTAGATTGTCAAATCTTTGTTCTATATTCCAATGTGAGATTTTTCCTATTCAGCAATCGTGTTTAAAATTGGAATTCTGAATTAAAAAACATGTTTCGTCCTCTCTTAAGATAAAATTAATCGTCAAAAAAATTCTTAACAAAATATGAATAGCATAACTTTTTCTTCGCTCAATCCAGAAACTAAGAACACATTTACTGAATTTTTTTTGAATGAAGATATAATTCATAATAAACAAATTAAGAACAATTTTATTATGTTGTTTTTTTTTTAAATAAAACGACGTTTAAAAATAATTGTTAATTTTTGTTGTTAAAGTAATTTTGAAGGTTCTATAGTTTTGGAACCATCACACATTGGTGTTATTTGAAAAAAGAGAGATGAAAAAGAATAGTTTTGATATAAAATTTGGAGCCGTTTTCGAAATATGCGCCGTTAAACTCATTTTGAAGGATGTAGTTTTCTGGAACCTGTGAAATATTCGTAGTTGGAAAGAGGTTTAGCTTGCGGGTTGGTAGATACAATGGATGCAACGCAGGTGTATTTATATTTATTTTTGGGCGTATGGATGGATGGGATGATGTGTTTATGGATTTGCGTATGGATGTATATTTGTCCTTGTATGAATGGAATTGAATCCATTAATTTTTATTTCATATCTATTCAGTTTTTGATTACAATGTTGTCAAGCTTATTTTTTGAGGATCTCTTCTCAGATTTCGTTTTTTTAATATATCAAGTTTTTTAAGTTTATTTGTTAACAAACAATTCTTTTTTTTAATTAGTATGTATTTATTTCTTAAGATTTAAGGATTGCTCATAAAATGTTATAGAATAATTAAAAAGTTCTCTTGTGGTGTTTCAATAATGATTGTTATTTTTTTTAAAGATTTTCATAAGTTTTTTATTTAATGTGACATTTTTCTTTTATTTAAGGTTTAGTTTTTAAATATTTTTGGAATTTGACATCTTAAAATATTTTTAAAGTTTTTTTGTACTTCTGTAAGAAGAAGGTTTTTGTTCATTTCCAGTATCTATACCCTAAACTTTCTAATATATGAGATTTTTAAAATACGAGTTTTTTCTTTGTTAAATTTTTTGACTTATGAAGAAGAAAGCAGTTTTTGAAAAATAATGAAAACATTCTTCAAAAGTTGTTATGTTTATTTTTTGTAAACATTTTGATTTAATATTTTTTAGCTGTGTGTGTTAGTGTTTTTAATTTTGTAAAATAAAATATTTAAAATTCTAGAAATATTTAAGAAAAACAAGAAAAGGTTTGTTTGAAACAAATTAAAAGATCTTAAAAGTTAAAGATGAAAGAAGTTGATTTGTAAAATTCCGAATTAATCTAAGAAATGGAGTTAAGTCAAGTAAAAATGTATCTCTAGCTAAAAGCACTTTTAGTGTTTTGTTCTGTAATTTTTCTTTTTATTATTTGAAAATAATTTTATTTACTTCATTTTTATTTTGTTTAATTTTATATAATTCAATGAAATATTTTTTAATTTTCTCGAATCGAATCTGCAACAACGCCAATTGAATAAACAGATTCTAAAATATTTCCTAACCTCTATTAATACTCAACGTGTAACGAAATACATATTGTGTTCATAGCAGTTAGTTTGTTATGAAACCGTTTCTGTAAGCTTGGAAATATTCCATCCCAGAAATCGATTCACATATATTTCCTTACTTCTCCTAAGATTCCTCTTCTATTAAATCTTGTATTGCCATATAGCACTTCAAATATACAAAAAACATTCAAAATATATAACAAAATTGGTCTACTATGTTAGAAATCCTTTCCTTAAGTCGATCTAGGACTAAAGAGAAAAGACAGTTGAAATCGACAAAGACTCCCAAAAAGGAATTAAAAAATAATTGTATCAAATTACTAAAAGAAATAAAGGCTTAAAAATATACCCCAAGAATCGAAATATTTCTATAAAACATTGGAAACTATCCAAAATAAATCTGAAATGGAGCTCAAAACAAAAGAACCCTCATCCGATTAACTTGAAAGCAAAACAGTTCACCCCAAAGGAAAATATCGATCCGCATTTTGTAAAGCAACTGGTAGGTCCTGCTGTCAAAACGGACCCAAAATGATTAACTACGAAAGTAAGTTCAAAGCAAATAATAGAAGAAAAGGACTCNGGAGCTCAAAACAAAAGAACCCTCATCCGATTAACTTGAAAGCAAAACAGTTCACCCCAAAGGAAAATATCGATCCGCATTTTGTAAAGCAACTGGTAGGTCCTGCTGTCAAAACGGACCCAAAATGATTAACTACGAAAGTAAGTTCAAAGCGAATAATAGAAGAAAAGGACTCACTCATCTGAAAGATTCCCAGCTTCTTTCCAATTCTTCGTTCGTTCGTTCTTCTTCTGCCAATTTTTTGTTTCCTTATTTTAATTAATAATTTTCACTTCTCTCGCTCACTAAATATTTACATTCCAGATAAAAAATTATTATCTTCTTCGTTTTAATTACACTCACTGGGCACAGCACAACATCCAAACACCATAATACACTTTGGTTTCTTTCCTCGAAAAATATTTTTTTATTTTATTTTATACCGTAGAATGAATATATTTTTTAATATACTTTTTTGTTTTGCCTTGACAGACCTTTAGGACACGAAAATAATAAAAGAAAACACTTAAATTCCACACAACATCCTGCTTTCGTTTATATAGGACTCACTAACAGAGGGACCAAAAGGATATACAACACAGCACAAAACAATACAATACAATACAACACAACTATGTTTTATATACAAATCACCTTTTCGGTGTATGTTTTTTTACGTTAAAACCTTTTTATTGTTCAGTGAGCCCTCTGAACGTTACCTGTATTCTAAAAATTACCACTATTTTCCATTGAAAGAAGAACACCGTACCGTTACCGTAATTACCGAAAAATCTATCAACATGGACACCTCGTGCTTCTTTTTCTTTGTATGAGTGTCGATACTAATACCAACTGACTGACTGTGTTTTTCACTAAATTCCGTTATCCGCTGGAAGATGTTACCATTCTAAAGCTCAACGATAAACTGAAAATTGTTGTGCGAGAAAACTCTCAGGATGCCTGATGGAAAGCTCTCTCTCGGAAAATTTCATTCAGAGCTTTTGTATCGTGTGTGAATGCAATTTCCCAACAGAACGTATACGACATTCTTTTCGTGGTGGAGTTTATTATTCAATTATGACTATTGACAGTGAGTGGTTTTCTTAGGAATGCGAGACTTTATTGTTTATGTTTTTTTATTATTATTATTTGTGTGTTCTTTATTTTTGTAAATGTGGGTTTATTCTTTCGATATAGGTTTTCGACATTAGATATCATTTTTGGTTTGAGTTTTAATAGTTTTTGGCAGAAAGTAATACTAGAGACATCTTGACTTTATACACTAATTTGGGTAATTTTAATAACAGAAAGTTCTTCTTAATGAAGTGCCGCATAGCTTAAGAATCTTTCCGATCTACTTAAAACTGAATCTCATAATTACAAGAAAGATGTGGACAAAAGGGAAGAAACAATATGACAGAAGATTCTAATCTCAAAATTTCAAAGTTCCTAAAAGTATATTTTTTGACAAAAAACACCAAACCCAGCAAGAAATGGTATTGTTATGCTTAAAACATCTATAAAATGAAGTTATTTGAATGTTTTGAGACATTTGATTTTTGGCAAAGACAAGATAGGAAAATTTAAAATTCCCCCATAAAACACCAGAAAAAGTGACGCACAAAATTATGCCAGAGAGAGAATAATTTCTCTCAATTTTCTTAACCTACTAACTTTTCTTTGGCCTACTATGACCAAAAACGTTAAATTTGTTTTTTATCCTGAACACTTTTTGATGTCACTCACACATTGTTCCTACATAACTTGTATTTTAAGTGTTGCCCTTTAAAGTAATTTTAAATTCTTTCAAGACAATCCAAAACATTGCAAAATGATTTTTTTAAAGAATTGTGATTTTGTTCGCGGTCAACACTGAAGAAAGTTTTGTTAATCTCTCATTCAATTTTGTTCAAATAAGTTAAAGTTAGCTTCAAGGTATATCAATAGAAAAAGTAATATATATATTTTTTAGAATTGAAATTTCTTAAAAAATCATAATATTAATTATTAAAAAAAAAACTTTTGAAAAACTTTTTTTTTAGAAACTAATGATATTGGTGTCATTTAAATAAGCAGGATTCCGAATATGAGATTTCCAGGATCAATACACTGAGAGAAAATTTTAGGTTGAAATTTGAACGTTATTATTTTTAATGATTTTCTATTTTAACAAAAGTGGTGTCATTTGAGAGAGTTTCTGGAGTCCAAAAAACTATAAAGAAGTTTTCGGAAAATTTTACACTGATATAAATTTAAGGTTGAAATTTAATATTTTTCCAATAATACTATATGGGTATCATATTAAACGGTAGAGCTTTAGGAGCTCCAAAAACGAAAAACAAGGTTTCTATGAAAAATACACTGAGTAAATTTTTGGGTATAATCTTTTGTTTTTTNTTTTTTTTTTTTTTTTCAAAAAATCAATATGGGATAGCGGAGAGTACTGAGAGTATAAATAACTGGAAATCAATTTTCGATAACTAGCTAGCTCTACACATAAAATCTAAAATTCGTAAATATATATTTAATATTTTGTCAAAATTCGGCAACATTTTAATTTATTTCTAAATACAATTTATTTTACTGGTTTCTTCAATTCTAATATATAGTTTTTATTTCATTTTTTTGTATTTATATTTTTTGAGTCCATTTTAAACAAATTATTAAAGTATTTTATTCTTTTAATAGCTTAAGATACGTTATTATTATTTTATTATTGTGGTTGTGTTAATAAAATCTTTAAATTTTCGGTNTTTTTTTTTTTTGTATTTTATGTGGGTATATTATGTGTATATAATTACTATGTGGGTATGTTTTATAGTTAATGTAGTTGGTTGGTATAGGTGCTAGCACTCTCGCCTTCCAGTCTGACGAATCTGAGTTCGATCCTCAGTGCACGCGTCAGCATTTTTCGTAAGAAATTTTCTTTCGTGTGAGTCGGATATACTACCTGACGCCACCCTCGTCGTTTCGATGTTGATGAAATAAAAGAGCAGACAGCTTTTGTTTTAACTATTGGCAGTATTTATTTTTAGTATTAGCTCTGAATGACTTTTTCGTATGCTAACAACGGTTTTATGACACACAATTTTCTTACTCTT
>JXPG01004999.1:0-12104 GCA_001015175.1 Megaselia abdita | reverse complement strand
CTGGAATCTTGGAACCTATTCCAATCCCAGAAATCGATTCCACATAAGTTTCCTGATTTCTCTTAAAATTTCTCCGTCAAACGATACCCATATTGCCTATGTTCTAAAGTGGAAAGAAAAAGAAACAGAAAAAATAAATTTCCAGACCTTACCTTACGTTTATGCTCAAAACGTAACGTAAACCTTTACGTAACGTTACGAAAAGTAGCCTACGACCTGCCGAATATTTCAATGAACACATCCTACAAATTTGGTCAAAATCGGATAATCCCTGTAGAACAAACATACAAAACGGATTTTTATAATATAGATTTTATTCAATGAAAACTGTCAAGATTTTTTAATTGAAGTTTAAAAGACTTATAATAAGGTCGCGATTGCCTTTACTGATTTTTTTTAATTTTCATATTTTATACTCTCCTTTTAATAAATATTTTGTTCAATGATAACTGTCAAGATTTTATAACTGAAGGTTAAAAGACTTATTCGAAGTCTAATCTATTTGTTTCAAGTATATTTTTAAGAATATAAGTTCGCGATTGCTTTTACTGATTTTTTGAACTTTCATTTTTTACTTATTTTTTAAATTTTCATATTTTATACTCTTATTTTAACAAATATTTTTTTCAATGAAAACTGTCAAGATTTTTCAATTGAAGTTTAAAATCTATTATTCGAAGTCTAATCTATTTGTTTCAAGAATATTTTCTAGAAAATAAGGTCGCGATTTATTTTAATGATTTTTTGAAATTTTGTATTTTTGATCCTTTCATTTTAATAAATATTTTATTTAATAGAATTGTCAAGATATTGCAATTGAAGTTTAAAAGAATATTTTTGAGAAAATAAGATCGCGATTGCCTTTACTGATTTTTAGAAATTTTAATCCTCTCATTTTAATAAATATTTTGTTCAATAGAATTGTCAAGATATTGCAATTGAAGTTTAAAAGACTTATTCGAAGTCTAATCTATTTGTTTAAAGAATATATTCGATTGCCCTTACTGATTTTCAGAAATTTTAATTTTTGNTATTTTGTTCAATATAATTGTCAAGATATTGCAATTGAAGTTTAAAAGACTTATTCGAAGTCTAATCTTTTTGTTTCAAGAATATTTTCGTTAAAATAAGGTCGCGATTGCCTTTAATTATTTTTAGAAATTTTTATTTTTGATCCTCTCATTTTAATAAATATTTTGTTCAATGAAAACTGTCAAGATCTAAGAAGACCTAATTTTCCAACCCTAACCTTGCCAACTATTTCAAAACAAGTTATGAAATTAAGAACATTTCAAAGATTTTTTAAAACAGTTTTCTCACGTGAAATATCCAGATTGAAATATGTCTACTGTACGTAAATTCGGAACTGATTTATTTTCCAATTTCCAACGTTTATATTTACTTTCAAGTAAATAATAAAATAATAATAATAAAATCTTTTAAAATTGTTAATGTTACAAGTTTTCTGAAAACACCTCTTTTTTATTTGCTTGTTTTTTAATTAACTTTTTTCAAAAATGTTGTTCAATAAGAACATATAAAAATAAATGCAACAAAAATTTCTCAAAGTGCGAATAATCTAGGTGTGGTACTAGAAAAATTCATGATAAACTAAAAGGAAGAAAAAACAAAAAAAAAAACATCTACACATACACGAAAAAGCAATGTGTATTAAGTATAATTAAGGAACTCTAATATAAACAATTTTCGTTCCTTTCCATCCTATCGAATTTATCTTCTCCCTTGTTTTTTATTTCTGTGCAAAAGAAATCTTACAACTTTTCTATTAAGAATAAGGGTATGTCTTATCATCTTCTTCCATAAGCAACGTATTTAATGAATAAGAATCTGATTTAACTTTTTATAAAATGATGTTGGAATTAAGAATCACATACTGTATATCTTAAGATTGCCAAAGGGTTTATAGATAGATGGATTTTTTTTCAATTTCGTTGTTCTTTGAAATTTATTTCGAGGTTTTTGGTTTATGTCTTGAGAAATTTGGGGATTTGTGTATAGCTTTTGAAATGGTNTATGTCTTGAGAAATTTGGGGATTTGTGTATATATATTGTGTTGTTTCTTAGCTTAAATGTTATTCATGATTTCAGATTAGACAATCAACATTGATTGTCATTATTGACAAAATAGATGTACAAAAGAAAGACAGAACATCACTCAATTTAAGATTTGTAACGACAAGGACCTCTTTCCAATCCAAAACACACATTTGTGTCATAGCCCGTCTTTCCTTTGAATAAAAAGTTATATAATTTCTGAGGAAAGTTGGGAGTTCGCAACAAAGGGGAAATGAGAAAAGTTATGATTTTTATATGTGCTCCTATGCTCAGCAGCGTGCACAGAACACCAACTAATGGGATCGAGGGAAAAAGGATGAGAAGAACTCTGTGAGTAACGAAAACTGACAATTCGAAAGATTTATGAAACTATTCTTCAGCATCACATGATTTAGTTTTTTTGTCTTTTTGGGAAAAGGAAAAGGTTAAAGTTTTTAATATCATGGGAAAGCCAAATCACTTGAAAAGAGGAAGAAGAGATGGATACGGAACCCAAAAAGGATGTGAGAATTTACCGATGGATCGATAGACTTTCAAAGTTTTTATATGTAATTTGGCGTTAATGGGGTGTAATTTTTCATATTAGTGTTTGACTTTTTGTTCTTCAATGAAAGTTTTCTTGATTGTATTTTTTTTTGGTTTGAAGGAATTTGCATTTTTGTTTGCGTCTACACAAAGCAATTTAAACAAACACATCTCTCAAAAATAAATTTAAATTACCAGGTTATCATAAATTACACCAGGTAAACTTTCAAACTTTCCACCAAGTCTTACAATTTTGCCGGGTTTATTTAATGTCTCCAATTCGGTGGAGACTAGGCTATCGAGTCAAGAAAACATCATCAGATAATTTTCATGATAATTTTTGAAAAGATAATGAAAAACAGTAAA
Source organism: Megaselia abdita (assembly GCA_001015175.1). Taxonomy (NCBI): domain Eukaryota; kingdom Metazoa; phylum Arthropoda; class Insecta; order Diptera; family Phoridae; genus Megaselia; species Megaselia abdita. The sequence continues at coordinate 9,137 of JXPG01004999.1, read as the reverse complement.
TTTTTTGTGAGCTTGACAGCTCATTTGGACAGGAAAAACTTAAAGCACTGATGTGTAGGAAGCAAACATTCCTCANATTCGGTGGAGACTAGGCTATCGAGTCAAGAAAACTAAACATCAGATACTTTTCTTGATAATTTTTGAAAAGATGATGAAAAACAGTAAATTTTTTGTGAGCTTGACAGCTCATTTGGACAGGAAAAACTTAAAGCACTGATGTGTAGGAAGCAAACATTCCTCAAAATTACTGCTACACTTTGAGCCACCTATGCAATTAAGTAAATTAAAAAAGAATTCTTCAGTATGTATGACTTTGAAGATGTAAAGTTAAACTATAACTTACAAAGCCTTCTTAAAATACCCCACTCCTAGTAATGTATACTGACACAGCCATTAATATAGAAAACAAAGAAAATATTCGAAAATGAATCAAATCCTCATAATACATTACCTCCACATGTTGTCTGAAAATTGCCGTCCATAAACAAGAAATCAACCATTCCACCCAATTATGAACGATTTCAAAATTATAGCTTGTTAGCAAAAACATCACGATTCTCATTTATAGCTCGGAGGAAATATGTGTTCTGCTATTAGAAAAATTCAATAGACCTGCTCGCGATATGTCACATAGGTTAGGTAATTCCAGTTGGCAAGTCAACTATGTGAATTTTGATGAATGGCAGGTGTATAATATTGTGCTCTGTATATATAAAATATGTATATTGACTATAAATATTGATTTTCAAAATCTCAATCTTAAATATTGAATTTATAACTAATTTTATTGATTGAATGAATAATGTTTCACCCTGCTGGTCAAATGGAATCCATAGTATTATCATATTTTCCAAAAAGTTTCTCGCAAATGCAGAGAATGCCAAACGACTAATAGCTTTACATCCAATCTATTCCATTCATTTCAAAAGATATCAGAACAAACTACTATAATATTTGCATAATTTGCATATATAAATTATTATCATCATCAGATTTAGAGGGGATAGACGATGATACCATACAATCACAAAACCCAATCCTCAGGACTATCTTCCCCTTCCCCTTATCTTCCTTCTTCCACATCAAATTGGATAGAAGTGTAGTTAAATCTGGGAAAGGATCAAATTTGTTATAGGGTGTTCCGGTTTCAAAATGGTTTTTGTTCGATATTCCGTGAAATATTTGTTTGTTAGCGGATTTATTTTTTTATGATCTCATACTATCCAAAGACTTTAAATTATTGTAATCCTTCCACTCTGAGGTTTGTAAGTTCAAATCATAGTGCACACGTGAAATTTTTATTTTTTTGGAATGATGGTTTTGATTTATTGTATGCCTTTATGAAATTTTGTATAGTAAAATGCTTTAATACAAAATCTTATTCAAGGCCATGTACAAAGTGTAATAGTCTAATGCCGTTTAGCTAGGGTTTGTTCGGTTTTACTATTATGTTTATTCAGTGTTTCTTTGAATAAAAGTGCCATCTTATGGAAGTCAAAAGGAAATTTTTAGTTATGTATATCACTTTGTTACTAAGAAAATTTAAATTTACAAAATGTAATTTACTGCAAACATGTCTCGAATACAAATACTTTCATATTAAAGAAAAGAAATTTCCAAAATAAAACAAACATATAAAAGTAACTTAAGTTTCGATCGCGTTAAAAGTCCACTTCGGTGCGTTTTGCATTGTCTTCGAGTCTTATTATTTCTTTCATAATTAATTTAGCGAAAGAGGACATTCAAACGCTTCCATTTAGAATAACTATANGCGTTTTGCATTGTCTTCGAGTCTTATTATTTTTTTCATAATTAATTTAGCGAAAGAGTACATTCAAACGCTTCCATTGGGTGTAGATGATCAGAGCTCGATTTAGCGAAAGAGGACATTCAAACGTTTCCATTTTTACAAACTTTTTGTTGAAGATTTATGTGTTCAAAATTGAGTTTGAAAAAGTTTACGGGCAGACAGACAGATTTTTTGGAAATACAAAAAAATATAACTTATTCCGTAGTATAAGCACTAGGGTTTTTATTTTAAATTCTAAAATTGCTTCACTCACAGTCTCTGACTATCATCACTTCGTATAATATCTTAGGAACCATAAAGGATGTCTATAAAAACTCGTTTTGCTTTGATGGCTAATTTCCTACGCCCATGTATTTCAAAATGTGTATGACTGATTCTAGGTCTTATTAGTACCTTCAAAATGATGTATAATACGACCCTAAATTATTCGAAATAATCCAATTTTGCTTTTACTACGCAATTGTATTTCCAAAATTTGTATAGGGATTTGTAGGCCTTATTAGTATCTTAAAAATGATGTGTTGCACGACCGTATTTGATTCAAGATAAAAAAGTTTTGCACTAAAATGTAAATTTTTGATAGGCCATTTAACTGTTTTTCGCCTAAGCCACTGCATTTATAAATTCCATAAAGTAATGATGAGGGTTTGAAGTAATCATCAGTACAATCAAAACGTGGTATCAAACTTGAAAATCGGATAAGATTTGTTGAAATAAAATTGTTAAGAACTTAAAATTAAAGCTTCCGGAATTTAAGCCCTAGCACCATCTGGTGTCTACCAATTAAAATTTAATTAATGACAGCTTGTAGTAGTCAGATAGACCTTCATTAAAATGAGGTATACCATGTCCATATCGACAATGTTTACCTCTTCAAATCTGAATTGTAAGGTTTACGGCAGACGGACGGACAGACGTAAAAATCAAGTACATTTAAGAATTTAAAAACACAAACACCCTAAAAACCATACAAAACATATAAAAACTGATATTTTTTTTCAAAAGTACATNCGTAAAAATCAAGTACATTTAAGAATTTAAAACCACAAACACCCTAAAAACCATACAAAATATACAATCTCAAGAATAAATTATAGAGGAGTTGACGATCTCTGGGCATCTTATGATGATGGGTCGTACCGTTGATGTGCGATCGTCGTAGGAACAATATTGTAAGATCAGCTGATTTGAATGCTCACAAGCTGGCCATACCTTACATAAGAAGCCAACAGCTATCGAAACTGTTCCTATATACTACTGCTCAAAGCTGTTCTCTGTATTAGTTTATGCTTCATCAATTCGATTCGATCCCTGCTATAAAAGCGTAGAAGATTGAGGTTTTATCCAATTGGCTACTGAGCTCGCTGGATAGCGTTTATATAAAGCTAGGCTGACTGATATTTTACAGTTGGCCCCGCAATTTAAATAATCATATGGCCAGCATGCTATTAAGTTGATGGCTGGATATATTACTTGTCCATTGGGAGACAGACGTAAAAATCAAGTACGTTTAAGTATTTAAAAACACAAAAACCCTATAAACCATACAAAATATATAAAAACTGATATTTTTTCAAAAGGACATTATTGTTTTTCAATATATTTCGCTACAATCTCAAGAATAAATTAAAGAGGAATTGACGATCTCTGGCCATCACATAATGATGGGTCGTGCGATGCGATCGTCGTAGGAACAGTAGTGTAAGGTCAGCTGATTTGAATGTTCACAAGCTGGCCATACCTTACATCAGGAGCCAACAGCTATCGAAACTGTTGATATATACTACTACTCAAAGCTGTTCTCTGTATTAGTTTATGCTTCATCGATTCGATTCGATCCCTGGTATAAAAGCGTAAAAGATTGAGGTAATATCCTATTGGCTACTGACCTCTCTGGATAGCGTATATAAAAAGCTTATCTGACTGGCATTGCACAGTTGGCCCCACAATTTAAATAATCATATGGCCAGCATGCTATTAAGTTGATGAGTGGATGTATTACTTGTCCATTGGAAGGCCAGTTTATCAAATATGTCTGAATAATCAAATTAAGCTAGAAAATAATACGAAAAATCTCAGTAACTATATTATTAACACTACATCCAGCAAACATTTACTCTGTATATAAAAACGAATACCCTTTGTACTCAATTTAAAGCATAAAAATAACCCTTACCAACAATTACCCTCAAAAACAACCTTGAAACAATGCAACTGCAACCCACCCTACAACATAATGAAGTGAAGAGTGTTAGAAACGCTCGTCTTCCTCGCATAAACCTCATAATATTTTTACGACCATGTAATAAGAGAGTAATTGTGTTCTGAAATGTATTCAGAATACTTAATTAATTTTAACTACTGAGTGCATTCTTCTGTGAAAAATGAAATGATATGTTAAAGTGCTGTTGTTTGTTTCAGTATTTATAGTTTGATATGAGCAACTCACATGAGAGAATAGGATACTTGTTCATCATTATAAAAATAGTTATTTACAGTAATATTCTATTTAGTAAGTAAGTAAACGCATTTAGAATTTTTCTCATTAAAAATAATGTAATGAGAAAGTTTTATTATATTAAATGAGTGAGAAACTATTCAGAAAGCTGAGAAGGAAAGTTGTGTACTTTTTTACTTTGATAAAGATTATTATAAACACCTACTTTTAATTGGTTTCAGTGCGCCTTTGATAGTCAAGGTGCTTCGTAATTTCTTCTATTAGTATAACTTTTAATTGGAATTTAGTTCAAAAGACTTTGACTTTTTCGAACACTTTTTTACTATCTAACTAAAAAGTGATTGAAATTAAAGGAAGCTCCTTTCAATTTATTTAGTTTGGGTAGTGCATGATTTGGCAGATTCTTTTTGAAGCAACATCGAACTAACGAGGTTAATAATTTAATTTAAAAAGACAAAATGTTATATANATTGGAATTTAGTTCAAAAGACTTTGACTTTTTCGAACACTTTTTTACTATCTAACTAAAAAGTGATTGAAATTAAAGGAAGCTCCTTTCAATTTATTTAGTTTGGGTAGTGCATGATTTGGCAGATTCTTTTTGAAGCAACATCGAACTAACGAGGTTAATAATTTAATTTAAAAAGACAAAATGTTATATATTGTATGGTTTGGAGCCCTCAATATATAACTAATGTTGAAAGATTAGAATTAATTCAGAAAAAGTTCCTAAGAAGAGTTTTACAATATTTCTCGAAAACCATCTCGATTTGTTAAAAATGTCTACTTTGAACTGTCGCATAATAAGTATAATTTTTGTTTGTAAAGTTTTGAAAGGTGATGTTTTTTTCTCGTTGGTTTTTAAAATTATTGTATTAAAAAATAATGGAAATTATATTCTATTAAAATATGACATTAGAACTNTAGCACTTTCGCCTTCCAGTCTGACGATTCTCAGCTCGATCCTCAGTGTACACGTCCNTAAGGTAGTTGGTTGGTGTAGGTGCCATCACTTTCGCCTTCCAGTCTGACGATTTCTTGGTAAGAAATTTTCTTTCGCGTGAGACTCTATTCAGAGGAAGAGGGAAAACTAACAACACTGATGTATAAGAGCAGCTGGTAAACACATAGGAAGCAAGTATTCCTTAATATCACTGCTACACCTTTGGCTCGTTATGTGATTCAGTTATTAGGACTAGCAATATTAATTTAAAATTTGAACCTTGTAATGTAATGATTGTATTAAGCGTAATTTATTAAGTCATTGGTTTAAACCAGGCTGTTGTTTGTTAATTAAAGCTGAATAATGAATTGTTGATAGGATAGTAATTAGTAATATCAGATGTGGGACATTTTTGAATAAGTTACTTTTGGACTCTACTAAATTACACGACCTATTCAACAAACGGTAGATCAAAACCTCGAAAATAAGGCCCTTAATTTGTTGATCGATTTGTATTCTTATAATTCTTAATTCAATTAAAAAAAATTAGTTTTCCCTCTTTGCTGTCTGATGTTTTAACGAGTGTATTAGAGGTACCCTTTTATTTCATCAACATTGAAATAAAGAGGGTGGCGTCAGGTAGTATCTCCGATTCACAAGAAATAACAAAATAATATGTATTTTCCTGATCATCAGAATGTGTAGTAAACTTATTTCGAGTCTAGCATATATTCATCAAACATACATACATACATACATGTGATGAATATTTGAACAGTGGCGTCGATACAGAATCTACACAGAATTTCTCTCCATCTCTCTCGGTTTACGGTCACAGCGGTCCAGTTTGTGATTCCTGTAAGCTCTCCATCAAGGCAATCTAACAATCGCAATCGTTGTCGACTTTGCCGCCGGAAAACTTCGAGTCTAGCTTGTGCTATATTTTTTATTGGGGCTTCATCCGACGTGCACCATACATGTTGTCGCACTTTATCTATCTGTTATTGCATCGTATGCGAAACTCATTGTTTGCATACATAGGACAAAGATCAAAGAAGCACCTTCCTCTCAAATACCTTCAGAATTTTTTTTGTCTATATACCAGAACAGGAATAATGAGGGTCCTGTAGATGTTTAGCTTAGTGCTTCTCCGGATGAATATCGATCTTAATACTCTACTTAGGCCAAACAGTGTTCGGTTAGTAATCATGATTCTCCTTTTGATCTCTTGAGTGATGTCGATTTATGATTTAACTGAAGACCCAAGATACCTAAAATCCTTTACTGACTCAAACTTGTCAATGGTGATGTGGATGATCTTTGCTTGTTTTTTACTCGATTTCATATAATATTTGGTCTTCTCGATATTCACTCTGAGGCCCATTGATGTAGCATGTCTACTGATGTCCTTGTAGCTTGTCTTCAGATCTTCTACGTTTCTTGTGACAATGTCAATGTCATCTGCATACGCTAAAAGTTAAACAGACTCGGTTATTATACTGGTGGATATTCTGAAGTTAGCTCTTCGAACAATGATTTCCAGGCATACATTAAATGCTATATAAATACATACATCTTATAGCATTTCTTGTATATGGGTGTTATGATATTCAGGATCCACTCGCTTGGCATTGTCCAAGTCGACCATATCTGTTAGAAAAGATGGTGTAAGAACTGTTGTTGTTCTTCAACTTCGATATGGCCGCTTCAATCTCTGCGATTGAGCACTCAGAGAAGAGTTTCAATATGCAACTCCATATTATAAAAGAGCCGATAGCATAATATGACCATCACTTCATTTCTGTCAACTATGTCAAAGAATAAGAAGAATGCGAGGAGTATTTATAGGAAGAAGAAGTATCCATATTATGGATTAATGTCTATATCTCAATAATGAAAATATAAAATTTCACTTCTGAAAGAATGTGCACCAAGACATTTTGTTGATTTCGATTCTTATAGTTTAATATTTTTTGAATAAACGCTATTTAGTATTTGATGTTGTAAATTAAGCATTAACAGTACTAAAACTAACTCGTGCCTCTTAATTACCATTTCCATGAAATTCTACAATATTAAAAATAACCCTCAATGATGATAAAAAGTGGAACCATTCTCGATAAAGTGCTAAAACGTTCAATTACCTCCCCAGAAGCTAAAAACCACACAAACGTGAGTCAGAAATAAATTGTCATGAAAACTCTCCAAAACCAACTGTAATTAAAGAGAATAATCTCCGATATGTGTCCTCCCAAATCCCCTTTGTTTATAGTTCTGGGAATAGAAATACAGCATAATAAAGCAAATAAAAAGTAATACCTAAAAGAGAAATGTATTCTCTGTGAGATCTATCCAACTTAGTTGCCATTTCGGATAGCTTTTCATCTCAGATAAGTTCCATACCAAATAAAGACAAACAAACCAAACGACCAACTCAAAAGGAAAAAGGAAGAGAGACAACATTGCAGTTAATAGAGTCACGTAAAAAATTAACGGATAACAGAATGAATTATTGACTACTGACTAATACAAATAAGCTTTCTCTTTGTGTTTGTGAGGATGTTTTATATCACGTAAATAGAAGAAACTGACTATATAGTTTTGTATGGGAAATATTCATTTGTGTGGAAAATTTGAAGATAATTCTATTTGCTCAAGAAATTTGCCTAAAGTCGAAATTTAACGAAGAATGAAATCAACTTCCGGTTGTGTGCTCCACTGACTCGAATGAAATGAAATTGTTAGGCGTACAAAGTCATAGAGTTATATGCTATGGTCTTTTCAAATCATTTGTGAATTGGCTTGAAAAGAGCAGGAGAATTCAATTTTAAGAACTTTTGAATTTACTTAAAGTTTAGGGTATCATTAAGAAATATTATTAAATTTTTATTGGTTTACTCAAGTTTTTCAAGTGCCTTCTAGAGTAAATTTCACTCGTATTTTGGAGTAAAATTCTAAAAATAAATAGTAAAGGTTTGGCATGTTTTTGAAAATTTAATAAAGATTGTTTTATTTTTATATAACATAAATTTTATTTTTAAATATGATTTAAAAAAAAGTTTTTTTTTAAATTAACTTAAATTTTTTTAAATTAAAAATTTGAATTTTTTTTTTTAATAATAATTTGAAAAGATCATTTTTGTTAAATATGTTAGACAAAAATCTGTCTGTATGTTAATTATACAATCCAACGCGAGTGCTCCGACTTTGACCAAACTTGCAGGATATGTCCATTGAGGTCTGGAATAGAATATCGTCTACTTTCTGTAACGTTACGTTAAAGTTTGAGTTAACGTTTAAATTAGGTACTTGAGTTACGTTGTTTATTATGCTTTTAAGTTTTTTTTGGGAAGGTGTATACAATGTGGTAATCTTTCGAGTGCGAACAAGTTCAAGATTTAAGAAACGGACAAATTATTAGATGTAATATTTATGTCGTTGCACAGAAAAAAATATTACATCTAATAATTTGTCCGTTTTTTTATTTATTATTCTTTTATTTATTCTTTGCGGAATTCTTATAGATAAATCTAATTGATTTTATAACATTAACAAAATGTGTTTTCTTAAAATAATATTTATTTTTATTATAATATTTTTAAAATTTTCCAATTACCGATATTAATTATTTTTTACACAATATTTTATGTTTGTTTGGTGTTTATTAATATTATTAATTTTTTAAATTGANGAATTGCCGTCTAATTTTTTAATTATCTCAAATTTTTTAAATATTTTTTGAGTTAAATTCTTGATGAATTTTTGTTTTTAGTTTTTGGGAATATTTCAACCAAAGTTTTTTAATTTGTNTTTTTTTTTTTTTGTATTTACTTCGGTTTTTTATTTATTTCTGTTTTTTTTAATTTAATGAAAGAATTATTATTTTTGCCACTGCCTTTTTTTATTATTTTTTGTAATTATCATTT
>JXPG01004992.1:0-21760 GCA_001015175.1 Megaselia abdita | reverse complement strand
TTGGCTCGTTGTGTGATTTAGTAGTTTAGTTCTTGTAACTATTTAAGCAAATATATAACGCTGGATATATCAATTTTTGGTTGGAACTCTGAATCCGCCTTGAATACTAAACAGAATCTAAACATAACTTAAACACAAAGTTACCAAAAAATTAATCAAATGTTTATTCAGCTACATTATGCATAGAAGAGTTCTCTGAAATGACTTCTATAAATTTTCTATGCAGAGTGCTTGAAATTTCAGCTATTACACAATCGCTGACGCACTGTCCCAGAATCATAAAGGGATTGGCATAATTCACGCCTCAATCTATCATGATCCTCAGTCATTTGCGTTAACTTCTAAATTCAGAATGGAATCGTCACAATATTTAGTCTTGACTGCCTACAATTTGAGCCTACAGCCTAAGTTTCGAAACAAATTCGACTGACTCGTCGCAACAGAATTCATCGATTAGCTTGCGCCGTGACTCAAAGTTTTTCGCCGACTTAAGTACCTTCCCGCGACTGACATGTCTGGTGGAGGCGGATGATTTTTTTAAGGTGTCAGCCTTAAGCCATTTCCACATTCAGCTAGGTTGTACTCGGACATGTTAGCCGTCTTAAATTTAGGCCGGCTGATGGCTGACCACATCCCATGCCCCTCTGCTGGCTGGAAGGCTTATTAGTCCCGATCGGCTAATTTTACAAAAATCTTCAAGCCGGCGGTATGAAAATATAAGCCGTGCTGGAACGTGGCTATGGCTGCGATTTTCACGGGGCTGGTGGCTGAGATGGCTTATATTGGACCATGGCTGATATGTTTGGCGGTACTAGACCTGCAAAGAGAGAAAGAAAGCTCCAAATAGAAAAATGGAATTCTTTAATTTTCTGCTAATTAGAACGAAACTTGACTGACGCTGAAGTTATAGACTTTTGCTCATACTAAAATGGTGACGCGACGCTATGATTTAGAAAATTATAATTTGTTTAAAATGTCTTTAAAATAATTTTTTTTTAATTATAAAAACATACATTTTTCAAAATTTGAACTCCAAAAACCAAAAAGACTAAAGTCAAGAAATCTAGTCAAAAAAGAAGAAGTTAAATGCTATGGGAATATCGAAGATACTTTACTTTAAATGAATTTATTACTCGAACTGAATATAGTTAAACATTGAAGGGTACAGATCTAAATCAGAGTGCGTGTTAATTAACTCTCTTTCCGCCAAAAGTCTGAAATTCACACCAACAATTGGAGTGAATTTAACCCTTCATTTTTTATGAGTGAAAAGTATTGCTTGTTGTGTCGTCAAATACATCTAAGCCCGAAAATAACTTGGATTCATACATTTTTCTTCTTCTTTTTTGACTAGTGTCTTTTATTTCGCTGTCTTGGGGCTTTAATTGTAGCAGGTGCTGTTCGAATTGCTTATCTGATATTGAAAAGTCAAGACTATAACTCTTTCCCAAAAATTTGGACAGTATCCTTTGAGTATTCTATCTCCGTTCATCTTCCGGCATTTTTCTTCTTCTTTTTTGACTAGTGTTTTTCAATTAGCTGCCTGGGGGTTTCGTTTAAATTGCTTTAGCTTCTCTAATATTAAAAGTCAAGAACCAAAACTCTCAAATTTGAACAAATTTTATGTATGTCAACCTTTACAACGAAAGGAAACTTAATTTTATCTAAACATGCGATACATAATCTCTCTAAAAGAGTAAGGCTACGTCGTAAATTATACCTAACATCAAAAACCTATACCAATATCGATTTCAAAAATTACAAGTGTAAATCATAGAACAAAAAGTTTTTGATGAAGTAAACACCTCTTTGGAAAACTCTTTAAAATTTCATGATACCGCCACCAGCTAACATACAATTTCCTCAACCTCACATCAAACTCCCAAAACTCAATTCAAAAGAGGTTATAATTAAATTCTCCATTCATTCCCCACTGAATTAGAATCAGGAAAAAAGTTGAAAGTAGAAAAAAATTACTGCTACCAAAAAAAGTTCCCCATGCATTAAAGCCATGTATGTAATTCTCATGTTTATCTAATGTAAAAGAAATAGTGTGTGAAATATATATATTTTTCCTTCGTCTTCTTCGTTCGTTCTCGAAAAACATGGAGAAGTGAAAACTTTCTAAATTTGTTTTAAAAACTTTATAGTTTTATCCTCTTACCCTCTCTGAGGTGGGTTGACTGTTGTACTATATACTTGTGCATACTTACATAAATACATATCGTACAGAGTAGCTTCTTTTCCCAGTTCATAGACTTCAACTTCAACTTCGTTCTTAGTTTCATTAAAAATGAAATTTTAAACTTTCGAAAATAATCTATTAAAGTTGTAATTAGGGCATCGATAAAATATCCGCCAGCATGGAAAAACTTTTCGTTTTACTTATCATTTTTTTCGTTCGATATCTTCTTCTTTCCCCCTTAAAAATAAACTATAAATTTAATAAAATATAGCAATTTATGATATTTTTTTACTCCTTCAGTTTCCTCATAATCAAGTTGAGTAGGGTGAGCGGTTTTTGTTAGTTTTTAGGGGGATGGAAGTTTTCAGATACTCAGATACATTCGTTACATTACAGCTGATCAACAGATGATAAGAGAAAACTGAGCCAATCAAAAAGGAATCCCGAACATCTGATCAACAGATGATAATTGGAAAACTAAACATATGCTTAGTATTTCAAACCAATGCGAATTTATTTCTCCGCATTTATATATAAAAATTATATCTAAATATAAAACAAACTTTTGAATTTAATTTTCTCACTTTTTTCTTTATATCATTTTTCCAAATTCTATAATATAGTATAATTTTCAGTTATTTAAGCCATTTCTGTAACGTCGTTTGAACATACTCTAAGAGAACAGTGATGAAGCACAGCGTTGCGGTAATTTTTACCAAATTGTAACTATTGCTTTACCAATTTTCACCCACCCTATGATATGATATTTCCCCAGACCATTCCTCGCTATTATATTTAGTGAATATCGAAAATGAACGAAATTTTTTGCATAACTTTCTCCTTTCTTTTCTTCTATGCCTCCCATTTCTCTATATTTGTATGCACTATACAATGCACTGCAACGGCACATCATCATGTCGTCCTCAAAACTATCCATCCACAAGTTTTCGCGGCTTCTAGGTATTTCATATTGATTTTCGATTAAAATATTTTCAATTCAGTTCAAGAGGATATTAACTCTTCAACTTTTGGTAGGAAAATGGTTTGAGTGAATTGCTTTTGATTTTCAAGTTTTTTGGGGGTAATTGTCTACTGATTGAGTGGCTTTTTAATTTTTGAAATGGGGTTTTCAGTCATCTTGATTAAATAAGCGGTAATTATTTGAAGAATTAATGGAAGTTGTGTTGCTGGGAAGTTTTCTGGACTTTCTGAAGTCTACTTGGGTTAATTACTTGACTACTACTACTAATAGGCAAAAATCAGCCAACGCCTGAATTATAATTCTATAAAGCACGAAGCTGACAGCTAAGACGGCTAACGCCTTTTATAATTTTAGACGACTGACATGTCTTTTAATTACAAGTATGAAAACATGTCAGCCATGGTGCAATATAAGCCATCTCAGCCGGCTTGAAGACTTCTGTAGAATTCGGCAAAATATAAGCGTCAACCCATTATATATCTTATTATATATATCGAATTTTCTTAAAAATTCCATCCGACCAGAAGGATCATCAGCCGCCCTAAATTTAAGACGGCTGACATGTCTGGCCAGTATTATAAGTCTATTGTGACCAGTCATGTCAGACTGGGTCCAATATAAGCCATCTCAGACAAAAGCCACGTAAAAATCGTCAGCCACAATTCAGTTAGCTTATATTTTCCGAATATTTCCAGCCAGCTTGAAGACAAAATATAACCATGAATACTTAGCGTTCTTACTAATAATGAAACCAGCCTAAATTGAAGACGACTGACATGTCTGAATAGAAAACACCACCTTTCTTAATAAAATGTTGCCGTTAAAATATAAAAACCAATACCGTAAGCCGACTATAGTTTTTACTAATTCATAGGCTGCTATTTTTAGAATCAATTTAGAAAGTTAATGTATATTTTATAAAAAAATGTCCTCGCTTCGTTTCATTCTAAAATTTTATAGCATATCAACACAAAACATTCAAAAAAGAATATCCTTTGTCTGCAGTCTCCATAGAGCTTTTCGTTCAGTATTCAACGGATACGATTTGAATTCAGTTTTATTTCGTTCTATTCGAATTCAATTCCAATATTTTTCCACAGGACATGCCATAGAGTTTAGATAAAGTTCGATTTGTGGAGATTTCCCGGTCTCTATATGAGTAATATTTTATAGTGATTGGTTGGGAATTGGTTGTTGTTTTTTGTCTATTATTTTAAATGTTTTTTTCTAGTTTTTGTAGTAGAATTGAACATTTTTTTTTATTAGAATGTCTGGTCTGTGTTTTTTAATTATTCTGTAAAACAGCAGATGGTGGACAGTTTTCTAGGTATCTGGGAAATGTTGATATCTTTTAAGAAGAAATTAAATTCATCAAGAAATTCAGTCTAGTCTTGAAATTTCTTCAGCGAAGAGTTTCTTAATAAGGAAGAAGAAAACTAATGTTTTAATAGCGCTTTTCGAAGAAGAAGATAAATTAAAATATATCCGTCATGTCAGCCGTCTAAAACTTGGTTAGGAAGATGGCTTATATTGGAATGGTTGAACTGCTTATTGTGTTCTTAATTCTGGGAGTTCACCAGAATTACCCCTAGATTTACAGAAATTCAAAAATCCGGCTTAAATTAATTTTACTAAATGTAAGGCTCAATTGGACTCAACCTTTCAGTCACTAAGCCCTCTGGCTTACTGGCTTAAGTCCTCTTTGAACTCTTAGGCTTTGGGCTTACATTAACAATATCCATTGTACTACTAGACTCAGAAACTAAAAGGGACTAGGGGAGATTTACTAGTTACCTAAATCACGAGGTAGACATATATTTGTGCCTTCTACTTTTAAATTGGAAATCAAATATAAAACCGAATCTTGTTGCGAAGTATGGATGTATTGGATTTCGGAATACTTTCTGATGAAACAACACATGTGTGATTTGTTTTTGGCTATGATGATTTTAAAATTTCTTTTTAATTTTAAAATACTTTCTTGATGATTGTTGATGACTTCTTGATTCTTAATTCAGATGCACGACCAAGTGGCTCACATTTTCGGTTAAGCTTTAAAATGTAATAACGAAAAATGTCTACTTAATGTAATTCATCTTGTGCGGTTATTATAACAACATCAAGTGTCAATCTTGATGTTAATCTGAAATATGTGATAATGTTAAGCTTGTCTTAGACTTCCTAGTTCGAATTTCTAACTTTTAATTCACAAATCCATTTAGTTTTTCATAGAATTTCAAAAATAAAATTAATACATACTCAGAAATCCAAGCAAACCTGAAGGAAAATAAACATATTTTCAAAGAATACATGAATCCAGTTACACTTAAATCTCAATTAAAGAGTTCTTTTTTATCGAAAGGGTATTTTTAATATGAAAGAAGAAAAAAGCCAACGTTTGAAAGGTGTTTTTAAAAGAAGAAGATAAATAAAAATATATCCGACATTTCAGCCGTCTAAAATGGTTAACTGCTGATGGCTTATATCAACCCGGCTGACATGTGTGGTGAATTGTTAAGTGGAATGAGGCACGTAAGCCGGCGCACGTGAGTCGATAAAATTTGAGCGATTCGAGACCAAATATTTTGTATGTGAAATTTTTTGTTTTTTAAATGAGTAGAATTGAGAAAAAATTTAAATTTAAGAAAACTTTCGAAATTAAACAGGAAACTGCCTATGATGCAAACTTATCATTGCCAACAGAGAAGCTCTAAACTTCACAATTGCATTTTGTTTTGCTGGGTTTGTAGCCTCATAATAAGAACTGAAGTGTTTTGTTCACGCTTCTAAGTCCTTCATAAAAATCAGTCGTCAAGGCTGAGAACCATGCTAAGGGCAAGTAGTGATATCATCAGTTCTCTAGCCACAGTCTTTTCGCAAGTAGAACCAAAGGCTCTTATTCGCATTTAGTGGACATTTACTACAATAGCTCGAAATTCAAGCACTCTGCATAGAAAATGGATATAAGAGGTTTCAAAGATCACTTATATGCATAAGGAAACTTTTTTGTACTTTAGTGTTTAAGTCATGTATTCTAGACACATTCAGAGTACCAACGCAAGATTAATATATTCAGCGTTACATAAAGAGTTAAAAGACGCTTACTATGTATTTTATTATTTAGATTATGCCAGTTATACCTTGAAAAGCTTTATAACCATGCAATTAATAAATATTCTGGTGAGATTTCTGCTTCGATTCTTCTTATGTTTCTTAGGTGTCTGGAATAGTTTTGATAGTTCTATGTATTTTTACGCTCTCTCTTTGTTAGAGACTGAAAACCTAGAATATATTTTTTAAGTTGATTAAGATATTAAGAGTAACGCAAGTTTTGTTTGAAATATGAATCCTCTTAGCCACGCAGCTAACTCGCGCCGATTTAGACAACTGACGCAGTGTTTTATTAATAAACCAATCAAAATCGTCTAGATACTGAACACTCATAATTCAACAGCCAATCAGACTCTTAATGAATGTATTCAAATCTCAAATAATTTTTGTTGTTATCGTCTCTTCCAAAAACCTAACAATACACTCCTTTGCTAATTTAGCCTCATAACTTTCGACAACTATTTCCACAAAAACCAATAAAAACATATAAACACATATAGCCTCAACTGCCATGGCATGCCAGTGATTTTCAAACCAAAAAACCACAAAACTTCGTTAAATTTAATAAAAACAAATTTGAGTTAGCCATTGTTGTTATTTGAAACAGAGAGGCGGAGGGAGGGAGAGTCCTTTCTGTCCTGCCCACCCTTGTTGAAAAATGACGACAATTTTTTGTAGTCGGTCGTGGGATCTTTAATATAATAAATTAAAAGTGTCCTGAAAGAAGCAAACGCGATAGAAAAGGAAATCTCCCTAAGGAAATAAAATTTCCTTATCCTCTTCTCAGTTCTCAGTCTTTTTTTGTTCCTGTTCGTCCTCGTTGTTCTTTTAAACATGGATGGAATTTTTAAATAACCAAAGAAAAATGTCGAAAATTTGTTTTCTGGGTTCCTTCATTCATTCGTTCATGAGTTTCGGACGCATTTAATTTTAATTGAATTTTTAAAGATGTGACAAATGAAGTGGGATTACTGTTAAACGAAGGATGGAATGATTCGTTGGGATCCTATATCGATCCAATGTGTATGGTGGAGCAAAGGAAATTAATTTATTATATTTGTTTACGAGTTTCGATTGAACGATTTTGACTGTAATTGGTTTGCATAACAGTTTTGGAAATGCTTGTGTTATTAGGGTGGTTTTTAGTATACTTGGCTTTTAGCCGACATGTCAGCCGTCTTAAATTTAGGACGGCTGACATCCGTATGGACGTTTTATATTTTACCAAATAGTCCCGATAGGCTAATGGCTTATATTATCAATAAAAATGCAATAAAAAATAATCGACGGGCAGCTTAAATTTGAAAAAATATAGCAAATTTTAAACGGCTAAGGCTTATATTTCGCCGAATTTTTCAAAAAAAAAAATCAATTCGGCTGTGTGACGATTTCCACGCGGTTGGTGGCTGAGATGGCTTATATTGGACCATGGCTGACATGTCTGATTACACTTGGCTTTTAGCCAACATGTCAGCCGTCTTAAATTTTGAACGGGTGCACGGCTTATATTTTACCAAATTGTCTCTAAGCTTCAGCTTAAAGCTTTTTGATGAATTTTACAATCCGTAAAAGTATGTCTATGGCTGACGATTTTTATGTGACTTTTCCGATTTCCTGGGTATTCAGAAATGTGCTATCTTGTTATCCCAAAGTCATGTCATTATTCAAAAGGTAAAAGGAATTATTAATGAACATATAGTCCATAGACCTGTAATTATAGACCGAAAAAGGAGACAAAGCGACAAATACAAAAAAAAAAGGACTTACAACACAAAAAAATCTCTGAGTAAAAAAAAGTGTTGGAAAAAATGTTCATTTAATGGCTCATATGGTCAACTGAATGGTGTACGCAGATGGTATCTCCTTTGGAAGGCCGGTCTGTTCTGTTCGCTGTGCACTACCCTCCACAGTGGAAATTCAAATTAGTGTAATTAGCAGAGAGGAGGTAGAACGAACTCTGCTACATTCCGAGAGCAACCACAAACAATTGGAATTTAATGAGCAAAAAATGGTAAAATGCAAAAGAGTTTTAAAATTTATTTTTATTATTTTTTTTTCCAGTTGGCTCTTCTGTTCTGATGGTAAATTGTGGGAACTGTGAAGAGTCTTTTTTTGTGATTAGGTAAATTTAATTTATGACACGAGTTAACATTTGTTTATTGTCCGGGTGGATTTTTTGTCTGCATTAATATAAATTGTGATTTTCATTAACTGGAATTTGTGTGAGCAATGGTTAAGTGGTTGATTTTTATATTTGACCTTAATAGAAATGGTATTTGAGCTACTTAGAAGTTCTGGTATTTTATTGTTGATAGGTTTTGGTAGTAGCGCTCTCGTCTTTCTGTCTAATTCTGAGTTCGATTTGCAGCGCGGACGTGAGACTTTTTCTTTCTTTAGTGTAAGTAAACATCGAAGGATCACTGATACACCTTTATTCTTTTTGAGCATATTATAATAGCCATGCAAACCACAATAATCATACATATAGTAACTTATACGCAAAGATAATCTACACAAAGATAAAATTAGGTTTTCATCGGTATAATTCGCATCTAAATTAAAACAATTTTAATTACAAGAGATTTCTTTTAACTAGTTAACTCTAGAAACCTATTTTTATAAACTTTACTAGAGTTATCATTCCACCGCTACAGTTATATCACATTATGCTCATCCGTAAAACTCGCAATAGATATTCCAGAATTTGTTAAGTTCAAACAACAATGAGACTCTCTTCGGTATAATTCACAACTTATGTAGTATAATTTTACGTTATAGAGATTTCTTTGGTTTTTTCCTAAGTTGAGTTAAAATAAAGCTATATTTGAAGTATCGTTAAAAGTAATTTAAAAGAAAAAAAAAATGACTTTTGTACTGAGGATCGAACTCAGAATCGACAGGTTGGAAGGAGAGAGCATCTCAAACAACCTACTTCTATATAACATTATAGTATTTATACACATAATTCGCAACAAATATTACACAAGATACAAGAAGGGAGTTTAGAAGACTGATGTCTAATTTGATTCTTCCAAGCTTATGAATTAATTTATGCTTACTAAGAATTTTAAATTTCTATAACTAATGTCTTGCAAGACGTTTCTAAGAGTTATGTTCAGAAATTATCTTTTAACTTTCAGAGACATCTTCCTTAACATTATCAAGCATTTACAAAACATCTTTAAAAAATTGTCCTTAACATTTTCATCTTTAGCCGAGAGCAGTTTAAAAGATGTTAAGATTTAAGCTATTACAGAATTTATAGACCGAGGTGGCTAAAATACGTATATTTAGTAAACGTATTCTAAATTGAAATAAGAACCCATATTGCCGCATAATTGAATAACCAAATAGTTCTATTAAAAAAAATAACTGATGATATTTTGCAACAGATATTACAGAACATTGTTATTGCAATAGTTAATCACATTCATTTCCTTCCGTATAATTCGCAGCTTATGTAGTCAAATTTTACTTTTAGAGATGAAAAGTTATTTTTCTTATACAAATATGAATCAAAGTGAAAAGTCTTTAGGATGAGCATTCTCGAATATAGTTTTCCCTCTTCCTCTGAATAGATCAGTGAGGTTTGTATCCTGCTTTGTTATCTATAATCAAAACTGTTATATAATATAAATCAAAACTAATCATAAAAATGAGTAGTATATTACGCACTCTTTCTCTTGAAAAAAGTTCACCCTTTGCTTTTTAATTGTTTAGTATCTTCGACTTACGTAAAAGCAAATTCGGACGTGTAAACAGAGGATCAAGCTCAGAACCGGTAGAGTGGAAAACGAATTAGCACTATAGCTTTTATGTCTATAATTCGCTACAAATATTATACAAAAGCAATTTAAACTAGAATATGAGGTAGAAGTAAGCTTTGGAAATAAATATTCCTATATAGCTTTATTTCATAAATTCTATAGATATTGTCGAGGGCGGAAGTCTAGTTGGTAGAGCATCTGTCTTTAACAGTAGAATATACCTAGCCTTGAAACCTGTCAATTCCATTTACTTTTTAAGAAATACTACTGATTGGAAGCTCTAAGGTCCAATATATGGCGCCTTTGAAACGCCCGCTGATCATAGATGGACTTTTCCATTCCCCAATCCATTGGCAAATGTTTGAGTTCTGTATTATCTGTCAAATAATATACCATCTGAAATAAATTCAAACAAAAATGTTGTATTTTATACTATGTATTATACAGAAAAAAGAATATAGTAGTAAAATTTACTACAAAACTTGTAGTAGATTTTAGCATGTAGTAAATTTTACTTATAGTAAAGCCCCTGCCTTAAGTAGTAAAATTCACTAATCAAGTAGTAAATTAGTGGTAAAATGTACTATTACTATTATTTTCTAGTAAAATTTTCTAAATAAATAGATAAATTTACAATAAAAAGGATAGCAAAATTTACTAAAATTTTATACTAATTAGATAAGGTTTTAGTAACGATTTCAGCTTAGTAAAATTTACTACTTATAGTTAAATTTATATATAGTATAATAGGTTATAGTGAAATTTACTACTAAGTAAATGTTTGATTAGTGTTTATTTCTATTAATAGTAGAAATTACTACTTAAGACATAGATTTAATTACTACTTAATGTCTACATTGTAGTAAAAGAAATAGTAATAACTTAATTTAGTAAGACTTTCTACTAATAGTAAAAACTGCTAATCCAGAAATAGCTTAAATGATTATTTTTTAGTAAATATTACTGAAATTTGCTTTTATCGTGCAGTCATGATTCCAAACCCAGACAATTTTTTTAAATCTTTTTTACTGTAAAAAGTAGTAATATTTACAATTATGTAGTAAATTCTAGCATTATAATTTTTTGAATATATGTTTCTGTTTGTGACTTCATTAATTCGTATTAAATGTTATTTCACTGCCTATGGATATGCTTTTTGATGTTGGAACTTTGTCTAAGATAAAGTGTTCGAGTTCAAAGCCTACCACAAACAAATAATGATGAGGCTTTGAATTTGTCATCTGTCTCTTTAAGCGCGGTATCAAACTTCCAATTTGAAACGGATTTTTTTAACTGAAACATACCTTTGCATACATAAAATAAATGAAATCTTAACAACTTATTTATTTTGAGCTTAATTTTTAAAACCATGTCTTACGAAAAAATGGTGACGGGTGCACTGAGGATCGAACTCAGAATCGTCAGACTGGAAGGCGAGAGTACTAGCACCTACACCTTATGGAGTATAGCGCAAGAAACACCTTCATGGATTATGCTATACCTAGAGCCTAGGCTTCCAATCAGAAGTGCTTCTCAAAAAAAAAAAAAGTTTCGAACCTAACAGTATGGTCTGGGAGACTAGCTAGACTACTACCCAGAACTTCATTAAATTTTAATTGAATTAACTTCTTTTTCATTGAATGTAATAAAAATTTAAATAAATGAAGCCTAGTTCTAACTTTCATTGCTAGCTTTTCAAAAACCGAACCAGCATTAGCGAATACGTATTCTGTTCTACTTAAGAATACCTTACGTGTTTAATGCTTATAGAATACCTCTTTAAGATGAATTTCAAACAAGACGTCAAATTTAAGTATGTTTGTAGAATGCTTGAAGAGGTATTGTACACCGCTAAAAGTAATAGATCCTTTGCTCCTTGGAGAGCTCTCATTCCACCGAATTGTGACATTGTCATCGGTAGCAAAATATAAAATAAAAACGTTAATATTTTTGCGAAGAATACAAAAGACAATTACAAAAGACGCCATTCTGAGATAAAGTTCTCTTAAAACTAAAAGATAAAACTTAATGAAAAAGAATGAAGACAACAAAAATATTTCTTCGTCTTGAAGTGGTTGAACGTGAACGAGTATGTGTGAGTGTGAATGTGGTTGAGAGATTGATTATCCTTAACCCACATCCCAAACAAAATAAGAGCAGAGAAAATATTTTCATATCCTTCTTCATCTCCATTCAAATAAATAAAGTACTAAGTTTTATATTCAAATATCCTTATTTTTTGGAAAACAAAATAAATGAGGAAGAAACACAATATGGATTAAACTAAATAAACATATTTTTATTTTTTATATTTATACTGAAACTAAAATAAGAGAGATGGAAATTTTAAATAAGTTTTTTATGATAATTTTGGCTCTGGATCCATCCAAATCATCTATATTGAATGTATGTTGTCTTGGAAGGGGGACAGACATGGAAATCTGAAAATATGAAAATATTCGCACACCCTGGAGGGAATTTCTCAAGTTTAGCAAATTACTGTCAAGTCGAGAGTCAATCCCCTTCATTTCCGCTCAATTGCCAATCATTTGTATGAATAATAAGAATAATGTAAAGTAATTGCTTTTGGGGATTTCGTTCGGTATCATCTTTTCCATTCTTTTAGTTTTATATTCTATATTTTTTGATTATCTTGAAATGTGTCGAAAGTTGAGGGCTATGAATAATATTATAGGCTTTATACGAACGGAACAGATTCCAAGAACTTTTGATTAAATTGGCAGAAAATAAATGGAGTTTGAGTTTATTGGTTTGGTTTCTTCATCTTTATCTTTTCGTGGGGGTATTTTTAAGGTTTTTCCGGTTTACTGGTTTATGCAAATCTATCTTTGCTGGGGAGGTTTCTGTGTCTTTTTCAGATATTATTTTTATTCTTAAATACTGTTTGGCTTTTGAGGTTGATTTTCTTTTATTTTGCTTTTGTTTAGTTTTCTGGAGAGGATAATTTAGACTTTGAGTTTATTTAGTGTGGAATTATAGCGAAAACATTGTCAGCTAAGACTTCAATATAAAAGGATTTCTTATTAATTAACTTAAAATAAATACTCAATACACGAACCTATTGCATTTCAAATTCCTGTAGATGGGCTTCAAAAGAAATGCTTACTTTGAATCCTAAAGGTATGTTCTTCATAGACTAATAAATCCTATTAGAATTGTTTTCTTATTTCTGTTTAATATTATCCAATGATATTTTAAATTTGTGTCTTGGATATCTTAATACTAAAGAAAATTCCTTAAATAAAGCAATAATTAGTGCGTATACGCCACGGTAGCCTATGTTCATTTTTTGTTCAAATTCAGGACATTTCCGATTGAATGTCATTGTAAAAACTTGTCGCAGTTTCAAAGTAACAATTTGTTATTCTATAGAAATTGAAACTTACAGATTTATGCAAATCTATCTTAACTGAGGAGGTTACTGTGTCTTTTTGATATATTATTTTTATACTGTTTGGTTTTGGAGGTTGCTTTTCTCTAATAAACCCAATCAGAATTGTTTTCTTACGTGTGTTTAGTATTATCCAATGACATGTTTCAATGACATTTTCAATTTGTGTCTTGAATATATTAATACTAAAGAAAATTCCTTAGATAAAATTCAGGACTTTTCCGATACAATGTCAATGTAAAAACTTGTCGCAGTTTCAAAGTAACAATTTGTTATTCTATAGAAATTGAAACTTACAGATTTATGCAAATCTATCTTAACTGAGGAGGTTTCTGTGTCTTTTTCAGATATTATTTTTATACTGTTTGGTTTTGGAGGCTGTTTTTCTTTTGTTTAATTTTCTGGAGTTGTAGACTTTGAGTTTATTTAACATGGATTTTTTATTAAAAAAATTATTTTTCACGATTTAAATTAATTTTGTTAATAAACTTAAAAGAGAACTCCAATACACAAACCTTTACCATTTCAAATTCCTGTTTCTGTGCTTAAAAATAAAAGCAAACATTGAATCCTAAAGGTATGTTCTTAATAGACTAATAAATCCAATCAGAATTCAATCCAATTTAAAGTCTAACGAAAACTCACGAGAATTAAAAACATAGTAAGTATACGCCCCGCTGGACAGTGTGGCGCGTAGTGGACAAATTTTGTTTTTTCGACTTTTGAATTTTTTTATGGGGTTTTGTTACAGACATTCAAAAGCATTAAATAATGGTAAATTTGCTTCTATATATGTAACCGCTGATTTATTTAATTGAGCTTTAAATATAGGGTCATTTTCAAAATGTTGCTGCACAGCTTTTGTAGAAGATATGTTAGTTTCGTAAAGAGATTTGTGTTCTCCAGAGGATTTCTTAGGTGGGTTTTGAAAAAAAAAAATTTAATTTTTACATTTCACCCGATTATATGGTTTGGTTTTTCGCAGAGGTAGAATTTTCCTTAAAATTCAAGTTTAAAGTGGAAAATCTCAAAAATTGCGGCGAATTTTCATCGCATCCAACATCTTAGATTGTTTCATGATAGAAAAACTTCGCCTGTTGACAATTTCGCTGACATTATACATCATCTACTGATTTCTTCTAATCCATCTGAAAAATGAAAATCTGAGAATATTGAGGAAAAAGTAGCGTTTCGATAGGAGCTCTCGAATTATTAGAAAACTAAAACTTTGATTTAGACTTCAAAAATATAAGCCTATTTAAAAAATAAGCCTCATATAATTAAACCCTTCACACAAACCAATTTTAAATCATATAGGTTTGTGTTCTTGGTTTCTTCCACATCAGTGAAACTTCGGACTGGAACTTGAACTTTCTTGGAGTCAGATGATCATAATTTGGTAATCGTTTTAATATTTTTTTTACCATAATTTTAATTAGACAAATATGATTTTCGTTCATCTTGCAAGTTTAGTATTGTGTCTTGGATATCTAAAATCCCCACACTAAGAAAAAAACCGCATATCTCTAGGAAGGAAAATTATAATATATAAATATCCACCATTAAAAATAGTAGCCATTTTAATAATCACCGCTTTATTCTAAAAATCGTGATGGCGCAGAATTTCCATAATACCACTATAACAAAAGTTTGTCCCAAAACTAATCAAAAAATCCCTGCTAAAATTTGAATGTCCACACCCATTCATTACCATTTCCCCATTCAAAAAGAAGAGCAACCGATCCTTTTAGGTGTTCATTAATAATTCAATTAACGTAACAAGGCAATTAATATCCTAAAATAATGTCACGACGACCTTGTCACATGCCGTCAGAAGCACTTAAGTTAACCTCCCATCCCGAAACCAGTCAACAGACAACAACCTCAATATAATTGAAATTAACTTGATGTAACCCAAGTAACACAAATAACAGAAATTATGAAAATTAATTTCTTTCTATTTTCTGTCCTGGCTGAGTGACTGAGTTGGTTGGTGTTATACCATTCCATTTTCATTGTATGAAATATTTATCGAGATTACGTGAGCCCACCTTTTTTCATCCAGTTCTGTCTCGTGAAATTTACATAAAACTTAAATATTTAATTTGTAATTTATGAAAGTGCTGTAGTTGACAGTAAACTATGGTTCACTTGTTCGCTAGGTTAATATAATGTAAAGTATGAAAGGTTTTTTCTAGGACACTTCTCATGCAACAGGGGGTTCTTTGTTTTTTCCTTTTTTTCTCATTTACCCTCTCTCGGTGTTCTTATCCCTTGGTGCGACGGTGGTTGCTTGAAATGCACGCAACATTGTCATATTTTATGGCGAGCCAAAGCGATATCAAATGACACTGAGCACTTACATTACAACAATGGACTTTGCTATATAAAATATGATGCTGACCAAACGATAATGCCCTGAATTTATAATTTGTAGCTTTCAATTAAGGTTCTTGTGTTGGATAAGTAAACATACTCTTAGGAATATGGGTTTTGTGTTCTTTTAGGCGATATAAACTATTCTATAATTGATATCATGC
Source organism: Megaselia abdita (assembly GCA_001015175.1). Lineage (NCBI taxonomy): Eukaryota > Metazoa > Arthropoda > Insecta > Diptera > Phoridae > Megaselia > Megaselia abdita. The sequence goes on along the minus strand of JXPG01004992.1, from coordinate 5,763 downwards.
ATTGCATATTTTTTTGTGCACAGAATTTAATTGTATTTTAGTTTTCTACTTTGATGGTTCTTGTCGATGATAAATTACATACATACACTACTGGTCAAAAGTATGGATACACCTAAGAAAAATAGGATTAAGATTAAATAGCTGTAACTTGGCGGTTATAAAAGATATCAATAAAAGTTAAATGTTGTTTAGCTTACGAATTTGTTGTGGTTGTCTGAAATAAATTTTGTAATTCCAGCTTCAATACTTTAGCTTATTGAGCCTTTCTGTCAAAGCTCTGCTAGTTAAATTAAATTGTTAGAGTCTTACTAAACCTGCTGCGAAATCTGAAATACTGCGAATTTTATAAATCTGTAAATTGAGTTCAATCTAACTGTTTTCCGCCAGCTCGCTCGGTCTACAGCTATTCTAATCCAGTTGGTGACGCTATTTGATGGTATATCCTCTTCTAGACATCTCTTCAGCCATCTTGCCTTCGTCTCCCACCAGAAATAGTGAAAGCTATTTTCTTGATTCTGCGATTGATTCTGACAATGTGCACGATTCGGCCTCTATATCAGAACTGGTGTTATGAGTGTCTTGTAGATGCAGCTCAACCCATAAAGTGTGCGATAGGTGAGCAAAATTCTCCGTCTGATTTTCTGAGTGATGTCAGTGTTGACTTATCTTCCCAAATACGGGAAATCATTGAATGCCTCAACCTCAGGAGCTCCAATCTTGACTTTAGGAAACTGTTCTTGACGTTCACTCCTAAACCCATTTTTATGGCTAAATTACTGATGTTAGCATAGCTTCGTTTGACATCTTCAACATTTCAGGTTACTACATCGATATATCCCAGCAATTTAATCTATTTCGTGATGTTCTAATATCGGCATTTAGCATTAGATACAAGATAACATCTTAGATACGACATTGAGCACGTTAATACCTCTGTAGTTTTTACAGCCCTTTTTGTCTCCTGTTATGTATATAGGCGTTATCATACTGAGACTACACTCACTTGGCATAGATAACGTTTACCCTTATCTTATCTTATTGAAAAGCTGATGAGGTATTCTACGAAGCTGTCTGCAGCGCTTTTTAAGAGCTCAGCTGGACTCAAGATTCTTGTTTATTTTAAGCTCTCCTATGGCAGCTTTTATCTCCGATTTAATGATATCGTTGCCAATCGGCTCTGCTTCTATACCAACTGATTCCCTTGTATCGCTACCAGGAAGTTCTTAAAAGTAACNTGAGCACGTTAATACCTCTGTAGTTTTTACAGCCCTTTTTGTCTCCTGTTATGTATATAGGCGTTATCATACTGAGACTACACTCACTTGGCATAGATAACGTTTACCCTTATCTTATCTTATTGAAAAGCTGATGAGGTATTCTACGAAGCTGTCTGCAGCGCTTTTTAAGAGCTCAGCTGGACTCAAGATTCTTGTTTATTTTAAGCTCTCCTATGGCAGCTTTTATCTCCGATTTAATGATATCGTTGCCAATCGGCTCTGCTTCTATACCAACTGATTCCCTTGTATCGCTACCAGGAAGTTCTTAAAAGTAACTCCTCCATCTAGCGAGAATATCATCATCATTTACCAAAAGATTTCCAAATACATCATTGCTGAAGGTTGATGGAAACCTTTGAGGGATTGCTGCTCTGCACCCTTCGTCATGGATATCCTAGCCCTTAGTTTCGCTATCACTAGGAAATGATAGCAGTCGATGTTAGCACCCTGATAGGCCTTCACATGCGGTCAACTTTGATCAACCTTCAAACATTGTCTAACGAGTAGTCGTGAAGGCTTACGTGAATAATACCTTGATATATTAACTCTTTGCCAACCTGAGCATTGAAGTCACCCACGACGTATTTCGCATCATGCCTTGGACACGCATCAATGGCAGCATCTAGATGGTCGTAATATGTATTTTTCTAGTTTCAAGCTGTTGTTTGGTTAATGAGCTGGATTTGTCAGTTGAAGCGTAGATGATACAAATATTGTAGAAGGTTCCCTTCAGCCGTATCACGCAAATCATTTCATTAATTCGATCCATCCCATTAAGTCATGTCACCTCTACCAACACCATACATTCTCTGATCTTTTTTACCACTGAAGTAGATATCTCCCTTCCTCTTTCTATCTCTAAGTATGTCACCGCCGCCAAATCTCATGAGCTGGAATGTCGACCTTATAGTGAACCAGAGTGTAAAGTAGCTCTTTCCTCTCACCTGGCCGAAGGAATCTGCTTACAATCCATGTCTAGTCATCCATGTAAAGCATGTCTAAAATCGTGGCAGTCGTATCCAGGTCGTTTATCGTAAATTCAGTTGATCCGAGACTTGCTCTTGGTTTTCTAAGTCAATCCTTTCAGGAATAGGATTCTACAGTCCCCTCTTTCTGGGCGCATGATTAAGAAAGGCTGACTTAGTTTTTGTCTTTGCGTTACCTGTCTAAAGACGGGATGAATAGCCCAAGACCTCCGACTATCCGCCACTTGTTGACTGGATGCTATGCCAAGCTATGCCTAGCTCGAGAACACTTCCAGATAAATTGAGGATAAATCCCACCAACAAAAAATCGATAATAAATCAATAAGGAAACATTTATCAACCATCACAATTTCCAGCATAATAAATATTGCTCTACCCTCAAACGGTCAAATGCACAGACCATCCTAGGAAAAAGCATTCAACAGGGCTTATGTTTTTTATCATTAACTGCACGAACACGCAACATTGTCATATTTTATGACTAGGCAAACCGGCATATTTCAGTTCCTGAGACAAGGTGAATGTAATGTAGCAGGAAAGCACATAGGAAGGTATATTTAATTTGAAAAGAAGGAATTTGCATAAAAGTTTACTTTTCTACAATGATTCGTAATATTTAGGATATCAGCTACTGAGCTGAACCAATTTCCGCATGACGTTACTTTTTTTATATTTCGTTTACCCTCAAGCAGTTAGTCTTTGTGTGTGGAATACCATTTCATTGGAATTTGTTCAAGATTATAAAAAAACATTGTAGACGAGCTTAGTGCACTTGGAGAATAATTTGCTATGGTTTTAGTCTCGGGATATTTTGACTATCATATTCGAAAGACATTTAAATTACTCCTGAAAATATATTATAAATACATCCAATACAACAACCAAAAATTCTCGCAGTGCAACAAATTTTGCTAAGAGTCGTAAAAATATAAAAATCATGATTTTTCAACAAAAAAAACTTGTACTTACTCGCATACTCTAATGTAGCAGCAGTACAATACACTATACCTCCCACATATCAGTACAAGATAGACGAAGCGAAACGACTAGGAAAAAGGAATGTGTGCGAGTTTTTATCTTTTGAATAAAAATTTAAATTTCCTTTATTGGCAGTATAAAAAATAATATAAAGTTTTCGAACCGACAAAAAATTGAATATTTTTATATATTTTGGGTAAATCTACTGTAAAATATAAAACGATCCTAACCAGGATGCTTGCATGTATCACACTGTATGTATTTCCTACACATAAGGAGTAAAGAGGGCGTTGTGTGATATATTGAAATAAATACTAAACACAAATAGAGAAGGTTGAGCAGTGTTATAATTATATTGGTTTTTAGTGTCTCTAAATTGTCACACTAAAAATTAGACAAGTTATGAAGTGTAGGGTAAATTTTTAGAGTGAGCTTCGATTGTATTAAATAAAGTATGGATAGTTTTAATTGCATCCATGAACCTAGAAGTCTCAGCTAAGGAATAATACAAGAATTGCTAGTATCTACGAACCCAAAATTTGTATCTGAATTTAATGTCAACTACAGAATGAATAACCAGAGACACAAACCAAATTAATTAAAACCACTAAAAATATGCACTTCAAACAAACGAAAGTTTAAAATCATCCTGCGAATAGATAGTGGTATTTTTTCAGAGGGGGTTTTTGTAGTGGGATATCTTTCTAGAGGGGTTTTTGTAGTGGGATATTTTTCTAGAGGGGTTCATGCAGAGGGTGTAATCTAAAACTATAAACTATATATAAAAATCCAAACCATTAAAGTGTTTAAAGCAACCGGACAGAGCAACAGACAAATCCCCTTCAAGCTAAACCCTTTCGAAAAAATAGTCTCCAAAAGGGTGGATATAGGAATATAACGATAACAAATTTGCTGTGGAGTTTTGTTGTTGTTTGGTTCTTTTTTTTTGCTTTCAATTTTGATACGGATGGCATGAGATCCATCCAGGGCTCTCCATTCAGTTCAGCTCGTTCGGTGTATATTGTGTGGTGTGGTGGTGTTACAGAAAACAATAAATCTGATTCATGACAAAAAATAACATTTTTGTTTGCTTTTGCTTTACTTTTTTTATGTTTTTTTGGTTAAGTCAAAAATTAGATTTTGTTTCCGTACGAATGGAGCGGAGCGAAGGCTGGCACTGAAAGTAATGTTTTATTAACCATTGAAAAATTGCCCCACTTTTCATCTCCCTCTTCTTCACATCACATATACATCTGTATGTGATTTCTACCGTTTTTGCTTCCAGATCTACCGTTTTGCTGGATAGATTCTACCATTTTGCTTACATTAAATGGTGCAAATGAAATTTATTGAAAAATTGTTATTTAGTGGAAGAAATTGCGAAACTCTGATGAAATTTTGACTTCCATATGGGTTGGGGTGAATACTGAACAACCATCACCATAGAATATACATGATAAGGGTGGATTTTATTGTCCTGCTGTTTGGGTTTTGCTCTAGCTAAGGACTTTGTTTAGAGTACTATTAAGTAAGGTAATGCTGACGTGATGTTATGGGACTGACTGTGACTATTGTCATCTGAATTACATTATTTGTTGTCAATGTTTTGATGTGATAGAATTTTAATGCTGATTATATGTTCACCTTGGGGTTTCTGATGAAGGTTTTTTGTTTTGTGACAGTATTTATAGGATTGGTTTTTATTGTTTGGAGGATTAGCAACATTGATTTTTCACTTGTAGATATTTCACGGGGAATTTAAGAAAAGAATTTTTTTTATTGAATAAAATTATAATTTATCGAACTCCTAACAATATGCAAATTATCTATGTTATACCAGATATTCAAACCAAATTACATAACATCTACTATAGACAAAGATTAAAATGGGCGGCAATTTTGTGGTAAAGTATAGAAGAGTGCTTTGGGAAAATAAATTCAGTACAACAACGAGCTTTACCAGTTCTATAATGAAACTACTATTGTGGCTGGAATTAAAGATCAAGCTGTTTTGGTGGTTGGATTCAACAGTTGAGATTTAAAGATCCTATGTAACAACTGATACCTTAAACAAAAAAATTGCATAGTCCTTGTCTGGTATTCTTCTCAGTTGTCAGGATTTTTTTCTGTATGTTCTCATCATCCATTCACCAAACACATGTACCAACCAGCGTCTCGGCAATCGAAGTATTTGTCTATGTACCTTTGATAGAGCTCGAAGATATATAACACATCATCGCCACTCCCCTCCGCTTCATGACCATAGATCATTCAAATAACATTTCTTTCAAATACATCTAGCATGAATTTTATTAGCGTCTGAAGACTCAATCCTATACATCAGTAAAGGTATAATGTGAGTTGATAGATCTTAATTTGGTTTTATTGTTACGAAGCACACATTAGAGCCTCATTACCTTATAGTTAAACCCAAAAAGTCTACGAATGAAACTATTCTTAGCTCCATTTTTCATAATGATTTTTTTGTCAGTGTTAAGGAATCTTCCAAGATATGTTAAATA
>JXPG01004985.1:204-17438 GCA_001015175.1 Megaselia abdita | reverse complement strand
GGACCTGCTGCTTTGAGCAACTCCGCAGGTATGTCATCTGTACGTGCACTCTTGTTGTTTTCAGTCTCTGGATAGCAGCGTCCACCTCTGATCTTGTAGGCGGAGAGACATCCTCGTAATTTCGGAACGTAAAAGGAAGCTCATTTTCATTTTGAGTGGTCACTCTGCTTCCATCGCCATTAAGCAGTTCTGTGGAAAACTCCTCCCATCGCTTGAGGAGGAATATTATGTGGAATACTTTATATTTTTGCCATACTTGCATCCATATTAAGACTATTACGATAGGTATTTATTATGGATGTTATACCATAATCTCTTCTCTGAGTGTAGTTAATTTGTTGTAGTTAAATTCATTTAAAAATCCAAAAATCAACTTTATTTTTAACCGTATCGTGAATAGCAACGTAAAGCCAATAATTTTTCTCTGGCTTAGTACAACACCAAAATTAGTGTACAATTTATTCACTCATTTTATACAATTACAATTAATTTGAGATTGTCATATTTCACTTTTATAAATTTAAAAATAGTGCGTTTTTTATGGATATGCCTTCCAATCACACGATCTTGGGTTCCAATCTTAATTTCTTAAATACTTTTTTCTTTTAAAAACTTTTTATATGCCTTCCAATCACACGATCTTGGGGGGTTACAATCTTCATTTTTAACAATATTTATTCCTTTAAAGAATTTAGATATTTGAGAAGATAGCATTAAAGATTTGAATACCAGCTAAGATATAATACCATTCACTATTCACATCATTATTGAACTAAAGAATACCAGAGAAAACTATATCAAACAAAATCGTTAGTGATAACTTTAATGATTTCATTAATTAATATAATAAATAACACCTAAACCTTTTCCTTTAAATTATATGAACAATAAACAAAAATTATTCCATCAGATGGGTACATTGGCTGGGAATCTGATGATCAAACATAGCAATAAAGAGTTTCCATCTGATGTATATCTAACTTTCAAAGCCCTTGGTGTTTTAGTAAATGTGATGTTCGACAAGAGCACAACTAAGTCTCTGTCATTGGATGAATTCTATGCCACAGACATGAAGGATAAATTGATTCTGTCATTTGAGCTACATAAATATCCCAAGGCAGACTACATCTTCAAATCATACAAAGTAAGTTTTCAAATGTTATACAAATTTCCACTAATTACATTTTCCACGAAACCAGATAATGCCGCGATCTCAGAACGCACATGCCTATGTGAACGCAGCGTTTCTCTTTAAACTTTCTCAAACAAAGGTTGAAAAGGCTTCAATATGCTTTGGGGGAATCGATCCATCTTTCAGTCATGCTACGGAAACTGAGAACTTTCTTCAAGGAAAAGATCTTTCTGATGAAACAACTTTACAAGAGATCTTCAAATCACTAAACAATGAACTTAAGCCTGATTGGGTGTTACCGGATGCTTCACCAGCTTTCCGAAAGTGTCTCTCCTCAGGGTTGCTCTACAAGTTCATTCTTTCAATAATTCCAGAAGACAAAATCAAAGAAGAATATCGAAGTGGTGGACAAAAGTTGATTCGAAATCTTTCAAGCGGCTCACAGATCTTCGATGTTATCGAGAAAAACTTTCCACTCACTAAACCTGTTATGAAACTTGAAGCTTTGCCTCAGTGCTCCGGAGAAGCCAAGTATACAAACGATATTCAACCAATGAAAGGTGAAGTTTTCTGCGCTTTTGTTTGCGCCACTGTTGTTGGTGCAGATATTCAAGAAATAGATGCCTCTGAGGCTCTAAAGATTCCAGGAGTGAAAGCATTCTTCTCAACGAAAGACATTCCTGGCTCAAACACCTTCACTGTTAAAGGAATGTTGGGAATTGTGGAGGAAGAAGAGATTTTCGTCTCTAAAACTGTGAAATACTATAATCAACCCTTGGGTGTGATGGTTGCGGAGAGCAATGCCATCGCCAGTAAAGCATCCTCAAAGGTTCGAGTAATGTACACAAGAACTGATCATCAAGTTCTGCCTACTATGAAAGAAGTTTTGGCAGATAAAACCGCTTATCCCGAAAGAATTCAGAATATGTCTCAATGTGGTGAATATTCAACTATCACCGGAAACAAAGAGATACATGGTATTTTTGATATGGGTACTCAATATCATTTCACAATGGAACCGCAAACAACTGTATGTGTTCCAGGGGAAGATGGGTTGACAGTGTATTCTGCAACGCAATGGATGGATTTGGTTCAATCTGCCATCTCTTACATGCTGAAGGTCCAACAGAATTCTATTCATGTGATCGTTAGAAGGTTGGGAGGAGCATTTGGCGGGAAGATTTCAAGATCGTCTCAAATTGCCTGTGCATGTGCCTTAGTAGCTCACCACTTAAATCGTCCCACGAGATTCATTCAATCCATTGAGTCCATGATGGGCTCTTTGGGAAAAAGGTACTCTAATAACTCGAACTACTCTGTAAAAGTAAATGAGAAAGGAAAGATTTTGAGTTTGAAGAATATATTTTATGAAGACTGTGGTTGGTCGTTGAACGAGAATCCTATAAACTTTCATTCCACCCTTATGGCTAGAAATTGCTATGAACAAACGGCTTCTTGGAAGTTGGAGGGCAATGCAGTACTCACTGATGCTCCTAGCAACACTTGGTGTAGATCACCAGGGTCAACTGAAGGAGTGGCAATGATGGAAAATATTATTGATCAAATTGCTGTTGAAACCGGTCAGGATGCTGTGGATGTCAGAATGGTAAATATTGCATCTGACAACAAAATGAAAGAGCTGCTTCCAAAGTTCTTAAAAACTTCAGACTACAAGAAAAGGGAAGCTGATATTAAGACATTTAATGTAGCTAACAGATGGAGGAAGAAAGGAATCTCAGTTTCGGTTATGGAGTTTCCTATTTTTTACTTTGGTTTATACACAGCAACAGTTGCTGTTTACGGAAAAGATGGGACAGTGCTTATATCACACGGAGGCATTGAGATGGGTCAAGGCATGAATACTAAAGTTGCTCAGGTGGCTGCTTTTGTTTTGAGTATACCGTTGGAACTAGTGAGCGTTATCCAAAGTGACTCCTTGAACGGAGCTAATTCCATGGTCACTGGAGGTGGTGTTGGTAGTGAGAGCGCCGCATACGCTGTCAAAAAGTGTTGTGAAACAATTCTTCTTAGATTAAAACCAATCAAAGAGGAACTCAAAAATGGAACTTGGGTGGACATTGTCAGAAAAGCAAGCGAGAAAAACATAAATTTAATGGCCAGTGATTGCCACAGACCTGGTGATCTAAACAATTACATAGTTTGGGGATGCTCTGCCACTGAGATTGAAATAGATGTTCTAACAGGAAATGTGACTGTTCAGCGAGTTGATATTCTAGAAGATACTGGGGAAAGCCTAAGTCCTCTTGTTGATGTCGGACAGATAGAAGGATCTTTCGTAATGGGATTGGGTTATTGGTTAACTGAGCAGTGTATTTTCAATAAACAAACTGGCATGTTGTTAACAGATAGAACTTGGAATTACAAAGTTCCAGGAATTAAAGATATTCCAGTAGACTTTAGAATCGAACTACTACAAAAGTCGGCTAACAATGGAGGATTCTTAAGATCGAAAGGTGAGTTGATTTTAATAGAAACCTGTTATTTATTTATAATCTTTTGTAGCCACTGGAGAACCAGCTGTTTGCCTTTCCGTTGGAGTTGTATTTGCAATTCGAAGAGCTATTGAAAGTGCTAGAAAGGATGCTGGAATTAAGGAGAAATGGTTTCAACTGTCCACACCAGTCACTCCGGAAGTAATAATGACAGCTTGCTCTTTGAAGCCTACTGACATGTTTAAACTTGGTTAATTTTTTATGAATAAATACTATTTTTTGGTTGGATGAAGGGTTTTTAGTATATTATATGGTGAAGTGGGAGTAGTATGTAAAACGAAGGGCTTTACTCATAATATGCAGGCGACATTTTCTCCTCTACATCTATCCAACAGTCTTCAATCAATCAGAACATCCATCCATTAATTAGCCATCAATCTTCAATAAATCACCTTTCAATCAATAAGATTAACACATCTCAATCAATGAAGCCATGAATCCATTCATTAATCAGCTCTCAATCAATAAGTGAATCCCATAACTATCAATCATTCCATGAATCTATAAATTTAAACAGGTCTTAATCAATCGACAATGAATAAGTCCATAAATCTTCAATGAGGCCATCTATCAATCAATTCATGCATCCATAATCAGTCAGTCTATATCACTTTCAATGGGAACAATTTTCAGAAAGTTGTTAAATAATACAATATCTTATACATAGAAAAAATGTATACCGTCTAGAATATTAAGAATATTCACTTTAACCAATCTGAAATTCCGTCCGATATAAAACAAACCATATTATACTAAAAATAAGCAAAAAACCAAAAAGTTGGTCCTGACATTGAGTTCCCAAAGGAATTCCAAATCTGCAGCCAATTGTGAAAATAAAAAAAATCTGCTTAAGATTGCAAAAGAATTTCCCTCAAGTTCCCAAGAAAAGACAACTCATTGTTCATTCATGGAATTCGAATCTTAACTAGAAACTACTCAGTCCATCAGACAGAAGGATTACATGATTTTAACTGAAAGTCCTCAGACAAACATTCCTTAAAAGTCAGAAGAGGACCATTTTTTATGGAATTTTATTGAAACAGAAAGTTATTCGGTTTTTCTGTCTGTTGCATAATCTTTTGCGGTTTCAATATTTGTCTCAGAACAAGTTGAGGGTTTGTGTTTTAGGGAAATTTTGCTTGGAAAAATATATATTAATGAAACGAAAAAAAAAAAAAAACACTAACGAAAGTAAAGAGCTAAACAAATAACTCTCTTAAACCACTTCGAAAAAGCTTTAAATTGCTGATAAAGCAGGATTTGTTAAACTCGTTCTTTTGTTTATTAGTTCTATTTTAAACTCAAAACAAAGAACATGCTAACGGAAGAATTTACGCTTAAAATTAATAACAAGATCTACCAAAGTAAGTCTCACTTTCACTTTTGATCTTTCCTTTAGGTTTTTTGTTTTGTTACCAGTTGGCGTTTTCAATCCGGAGATTTCTTTGAACACCTTCATAAGACAACATGCTAAACTACCTGGTACAAAGTTTATGTGCAGAGAAGGTGGATGTGGAGCCTGTGTCGTTACAATAAAAAGACGGAATCCTTGTTCTTGCGAAATGGAAGTTTTGGCTGCTAATTCAGTGAGTAGAAGACTATATCCCGACTCATAAGTGTTTCAGATCCGAAGTTGTTAGGTTAGGTTGAAGAAACTCCTTAATTAAAGTTGGGAATCTCAATTTCGGAACATAAAAGGCCTATAGTGATCACTCGACATGTTGGCCTAGGACATCTGATTACAACACCCAATATCCTTGACAAAATGTATGATGTCCTTAGTACTAATGTCTTTTAAGTACTCTGTCAATGGGTGGTACATACCAATCTTTAGGAGTCTTTTAGTCGCTATCTCAGAACATTCCCAAATGTGTACCCTGGATAACCTATTATCTTCAGGAGTCTTTTCTTAAATAATAAGTAGACGTCTGGGTAAAGCACTGAAGCTATTAGATGAGTGGGCAATGACATTTAGGAATGAAATGATTCCAAACAAAACTGAGTCAGTACTTTTCGCAAGGAAGACAACAACTCCATAGCTCGGTTGTCAGTGTCTGGTTTTCTCTAGTGAAGCTAAATATATTGGGGTTTACCTGAACTCAAAGCTTCTGTTTTTGAATTTTTAAGAAAGTACTAAGAAGGCTCAAAAAACCTGCTGGTTGTTACTCCAAGAATGACACACTGGATTCTCACTGCGATCGTCAGACCTATATCTCGGTAAAGAGACTGCAGGGAACTGAATATAGTTCTCCGCAGTGTCTGCATCGGCATTATAGGAGCAATGAGGGCTGACATGTGTTTCTGTGGCTATCTGAGTAGACAGTCAGGCGGCTATCAAAGCTTTACACTCTGTCCCAACAACTTCGATTCTGATAAAAGTAGTGTTGAATTTAATCGAAAATGTAGCTTGACAATTCTAAGGGTACCAGGACATTCAATGATTCAGTGTATTGAAACCGACTTCCCCCATTTCTTGGGAAGAAAATATCCCTATCCCCAAGGCGATCAGGAGTAACATCAAAGTGGTCTCAGGGAAAGAGAGGGGTATACCGACGACTTTTGATAAGAAGATGACTAGCCTGCTTTCCTGCTTTTATTAGCGGTATTAATGGCTTAACAAAGCAACATCACAGTAGGATAATACTGTATCTCTCATGTAAAGGTTTGAAATTTCNGTATTGAAACCGACTTCCCCCATTTCTTGGGAGAAAATATCCCTACCCCCAAGGCGATTAGGAGTAACATGAAAGTGGTCTCAGGGAAAGAGAGGGGTATACCGANAGTGTATTGAAACCGACTTCCCCCATTTCTTGGGAAGAAAATATCCCTATCCCCAAGGCGATCAGGAGTAACATCAAAGTGGTCTCAGGGAAAGAGAGGGGTATACCGACGACTTTTGATAAGAAGATGACTAGCCTGCTTTCCTGCTTTTATTAGCGGTATTAATGGCTTAACAAAGCAACATCACAGTAGGATAATACTGTATCTCTCATGTAAAGGTTTGAAATTTCGGTTTCAGATAATGCTTCATTCAAAGGCTTAGAAAAAAGACTAACGAGTAAATTTCAACAATTACGGGATCTACGTATTGCGCCTTTTCGAACCAGCTTAAGACCTTATAACATGTCTTAGATGCTTTTGTAATACGTTAAATCTCTTTCTATAATTAGCAATTTCTTCTCTCCTAACTTGTCGAGTCTTTTCTACACTGACAGGAGGCTTCTGGATATATATCCATATCCAACCTTTCTCTGTGGGTCCTGTGGGTTTTTTTTTTTAATTTTGAGTTCTCCAGAGTTCTGTGGTATATTATCTGTCACGGTGCCTTACATTTTACTCTCCACCTTTATCTCAGCTTTGTCTCACACCATTGAATTAGTTAACCAGCCGGGAGAGTGGAGTTGTCCCAGATCACGACCCCGGCTCTTTATCGCTGTTTAAAGAAGTCGTCATTTCGTCTGTCTGGGCTTGACTAATATTTACACTACTTACTTTACTTTTGAAGGCTGTACGATCCAATATGGTAAATCTTAGCCTATCAAGAATATTTCTCCTGGTCTCTCGTTCTACAGCAAGGCTCTTCCAGATACTGATGTTATGTTCAGCAAGGACCTTTAGACAGCACAACTTTTGTCTACCTTGTCTTCCCGTTCCAGTTAATGAAATTGTGAATGCGATTCTCTTATGTGGGGCTTCTTCTTGCATCTCTTTGTATGGCCTAGCCATCTAAGCTGTTGTTTTCTAATTTTATTCACGATATACTAAGACATCGGTACATCCGATATAGTTAGTGGTTTTATCGGATTCCCCATTCACCCCGGCCCATATATCATTCGTTGTACTTTCCTTTCAAAAATACTCAACATATTCTTATCTGTCACGTTTCCACGCCATACATCAGAACTGGTATTATGAGGGTTATGTAGATCTTTAGTTCGCTGTTTCGTCGCACGAATTTAGATCTCAGAATTTCGCTCAAGCCAAATAGAGTGCGGTTGGATATCATAATCCTGCGTTTGATATCGTTTACCCTACTACAGTATAAAAACACTCTCCAAATTAAAACAAAAATATAACAAATAATTCTAGTGCCTCACACTTCTCCACACTTGCAAAGATTATGAAATAACGACCATAGAAGGACTCGGTAATTGGAAAACTGGATATCATCCTTTACAAAAAAATTTAGCTGAAAGAAATGGAAGTCAATGTGGATATTGCTCACCAGGAATGGTCATGTCGATGAACTCTCTATTAGAATCGAGCAATGGAAAATTTACGAGAAATCAAGTGGAACGTAATTTTGGTGGTAATCTTTGTAGATGTACAGGATATCGTCCCATATTAGATGCTTTCAAAGCGTTCGCCCAAGATTCTGTAGATCTGGAAGACATTGAAGAATTACCCTCAATTTGCCCGTTATCTAAAAAAGTTTGCCGACTGGTATCTAGTAACCGCAGTGGATCAAAATGGTTATTTCCGACATCAATAAGGGAAGTATTCGACATTTTTGATTTGAAGGCTGCACCATACAGAATAGTGGCCGGAAACACAGCTAGTGGTGTCTACAAAAAACCTGGATTAGAAGATTTTCAAACATTAGTGGACGTTACGAGAATTCCAGATTTACAAGCGTATGAGATTACAAATCATCTTATGATTGGAGGAAATGTTACATTGACAAACTGTATTAGGATATTTGAAGAGGCATCGAAGACAAGACACTTAGAATACTTGAAAAAAGTGTCTGAGCACTTACTCTTAGTGGCAAATAATCCTGTTCGAGATGTAAGTTAATTTACAGTTTCTAATTTTGTGTCATAGACAAATAAAAGAAGGGACTCTGATATTTTCCACTGAAACGAAACACCCTGCCAGAGTAAGAAAAAGCTTTCTCAATGCAAATATTACTAACAGGGTGCTTCAACTGAATGGAAAAAATCAGATTCCGAAAGTTCGCATATCTATAATGCTTGTCTTATATGCATTTCTTACAGATGGGTACCATTGCCGGAAACTTGATGACAAAACATGCTCATCCAGATTTTGCATCAGATATATTTACTCTGTTAACTGCTATCGATGCCCGCGTTAATATAATGGCAAACAAAGACGACGTTCTTAGCTTCACGTGTGAGAACTTCCTAAACTTTCACATGAAAGAGTGCTTGATTGTGAGCGTTACAATTCCTTCTTATTTTGCTGAAGAGATTTACTTCGAGTCTTATAAGGTTGGTGATTTTATAGAAGACTTCATTTATTAACACATATTGTAATTCATAGATAACTCCACGAATGCAGAATTCTCACGCACTTGTTAACGCTGCTTTTCTTCTTAAAATCAGCTCAAAAGGTCTTATAGAGTCGGCTAGAATAGTTTTCGGAAATATTAGTTCATCGTTCATTCGTGCTAATGCTACTGAAAAGTTGCTACAAAGCAAACCTCTTCCTAAGGATTCTCAAATTTTGCAAATTATAACTTCTTTATACAAGGAATTAGAAGTTGAACACAACCCCCCAGAGCCGTCTCCTGATTACCGAAGAAAATTAGCTTGCGGATTGTTCTACAAATTTTTGTTATTAATTTGCCCGTCGAATTCTTTTGACATTAGATACCGCAGTGGTTCCACGAAGCTTTACAATGAGCGGGGAGATTCATCAGGATCTCAAGACTTTCCAACCAACAAATCCAATTACCCTCTAACCCAACCTGTTATGAAATTGGAAGCCTTAGCCCAGTGCGCCGGAGAAGCAGAATACTCAAACGATATCCCTCCGTTACCTAATGAAGTATTTTGTGCCTTTGTTATAGCAACACAAGTTAAACGAAAAATAGAAAAAATGGATCCTTCTGAAGCTTTGGCGATTCCTGGGGTCTTGAGATTCATAACTAAATCAGACATTCCAGGTAAAAACTCTTTCATTTCTACAAAAGTCGCACCAATGAACTTGGAAGAAGAACTCTTTGTGAACGATGTTGTACAGTACAATGGACAGCCTTGTGGAGTGATAGTTGCTGAAAACCTTGAAATCGCCATTAGAGCATCTGAGAAGGTGCATATATACTACAGCTCTCCATCTTTCCCTTTATTAACAAGACTTTTTTCATCTCCGAAAATAAGGACATTTGAAGATGCCATCAGTGAGAATACAAATTCTTTCAAAGCGGATAAAAACTCTTTCACTGGAATTCTTGATATTGGAGGGCAGTACCATTTCACAATGGAGCCACAGACTACAGTTTGTATACCAAAAGGTAAAGACATGGAAGTTTATTGTTCAACTCAATGGATGAACCTTGTACAAGAGGCAATATCTCAGATCCTTGACGTCAATCAGAGCTCGATCCAAGTTAAAGTTCTAAGAGTAGGTGGAGCTTATGGCTCGAAAGTTTCAAGATGTAGCATGATTGCTTGTGCATGTGCTCTAGTGAGCTTTGTTATGAACCGACCTGCTCGATTTATCCAAACTATAGAATCCATGATGACAAGCATCGGAAAAAGAGTTGCTGTGCACTCGGAGTACCAAATTCAAGCTGATTCGAAAGGTAAAATAACGAGACTCATCAATAATTACCTTCAAGACTACGGTTGGTCTTTGAACGAGTCCAATGTTCTAGAACTTGCACAAGAAGGCATGACAAGTTGTTATGATGGAGCAAGTTGGAAAGTTTCTGGAGCTCGTGTCGTCACTGATGCTCCCAAAAACACATTTGCACGAGCTCCCGGAACATTGGAGGCTCAAACAATGTGTGAAACCATAATGGAGCATATTGCTTTCAATAAAGGAATCGATCCTATTAGTGTAAGGCTGGAAAATATGCCACCTGACAGCTTTATGAAAAAAATGCTTCCCGAGTTTTTGAAAGATATCTCATTCTATCGAAGAAGGTCCGAAATAATTGCTTACAATTTGTCTAATAAATGGCTGAAGAAAGGAATATCTGTTTCCTGTATGAAATATCCTTGCTCGCCTATTCCAGTAGGATTATTGTCGACAACTGTTGTAATTTATGTCGGTGATGGCACCGTTGCTATTAGCCATGGTGGAATAGAAATGGGACAAGGGTTAAATACGAAAATAGCTCAAGTTGCAGCATCTACATTAGGAGTTCCATTAGATCATGTGAAAATTATGCCATCTGATACACTTAACGGGGGTAACTCTATAATAACAGCTAAAAGTGTTGGAAGTGAAAATGTAGCATTCGCTGTGGATAAAGCTTGTAAAACATTGATGAAAAGGTTACAACCGATTAAAGACAAGAACAAAGATGCCAAGTGGCAAGCAATCGTACAAAGAGCTTATGAAAACAATGTCAGCTTAACTGCGTCCGAAGTATTTCAACCACCTGACATGACACCTTATTCAGTTTGGGGCTGTTCATGCACGGAAGTTCTTCTGGACGTAATCACTGGAACATTTCTCATTAAGAGAGTTGATATTTTGGAAGACGTCGGGGCTTGTTTGAGTCCGAATATTGATGTTGGGCAGGTGGAAGGAGCTTTTGTAATGGGGCTAGGATACTTTCTTTATGAAGACTTGAAATATGACATGCAAACTGGTAAAATTTTAACAAATAATTCATGGACTTATAAAATACCAGGAGCTCTGGATATTCCTGAAGACTTTCGGGTAAAACTTGTTCAAAGTGGTCCAAGTGGAGGGGCTGCAGGAATTGCAGGCTCAAAAGGTAGGTCTTCTAAATAAAAGATAATAATAATATAATATTTCCAACAGGAACTGGAGAGCCAGCAGTCTGCCTATCCATAAGCGCCCCTTTCGCATTAAGATATGCGATTCGTGCAGCTAGAAAAGACCTTGGACTTCCAGACGTATTCCAAAATGTAGGGACACCTCTGTCCCCAGAAAAGGTTTTACTAGCAACTTCTATGGATATAACAAAAAAGTACGACACCGGAAAATGAAAAGAATTGAATCAAATCAAAAAATGTCACGTGACAAGGTAGATTGGTTGGCTGGGTAATTGGGTTGTATTCAAAATAAAATGAAGTAAAATAAAAACATTTATTTAACCGACAGAATCAATCTATCTTTTTAGTTATAGAATCAACCTCAACCTCACATGCTCCCTCATTACAATATACCTTTGTTCCCTCGTACACATCTGGAGCAAACGTAGAGTAACACACAAGGAACATGTTCATGTCACTTTCAATCACACAAACGTTCAAACATCTATCATTCTGGGAAAAGGAAACGTAAAGATATGAATAACTTAGGTTCATGTTTTGAAGATTGAGAGTTTACGGTTTCAATATTTCTTTGGCTCGAATACAGTGGGTTGGGGTTTTTAGGTTCATCTTTTCTTCCACAAAGTGTATAATAATATGGTATGAAGTTATCTTTGGTCTTAAAGGATAAAAAGGTCTATGTTTATTTATATAGACAGTCAGACTAATATCAAAGCCCTTTGATTTAAGTCTTATTCAGTCAAAATGAGTAAAGTGGAGATATAAATTGTATTATATCAATCGATAACTTAAGGTTGAACTATGAGTTCCAGGAATCAAAGGATAGCAACTAGAATATTTCCTCGACTTTTCTAGTCTTCAGAAGATTTGAGTTCAGGTATATCCCTAGATATTTAGCTTAATTTGAAAGGACCAGCGATGTCATGTTGAAGGCTGGAATAGCTCTCTTCCTAGTGAATTCAATCTTTAGTATTACTTAGTTGGCTACTAGCAGCAGATGAAGAGATTGCACTCCTCTTTGCCAGAGATCTCTGAATTGATGATTGCTGTATCCAACACCAGTACTCTCTAAAGCGAGTACAATAGCATCCTTCGTTACAAGACTCTTTAAATACAACGTCAAAGTCCTCAGGTAGCTCTAAAGGAGCCCAAATGAGCGACCTTCGAGTTTTCTTCAGCATTATTATATATATCTTCCCCAAAGTTTGAAAATTTGGAAGGGTGTTAGTATCTCAGCATTGTCTTAGTTCTTTTAAATCTTAAGATCAATAAAAATGTATTCACAAATCTGTAACTGTGGGTTTTCCAAACCCAAGACCAGCATTACTGTAGATCTTTAGCAGTATAAAAAAAAAGACTAAATCACACAACGAGCCAAATTTGACTCAAGTTGTAGCAGTGATATTAAGGAATGTTTGCTTCCTATGTGTTTACCAGCTGCTTTTCTACATCAGTGTTGTTGCAGTTTTCCCTCTTCCTCTGAATAGAGTCAATGATGAGCTGTCTGTTATTTTAACGAGTGTATTAGAGGTACCCTTTTATTTCATCAACATCGAAACGACAAGCGTGGCGTTAGGTAGTATATTCGACTCACACTAAAGAAAATTTCTTACCAAAAATTCTGACGTGTGTACTGAGGATCGAACTCAGAATAGTCAGACTGGAAAGCGAGAGTGCTAGCACCTACACCAACCAACTGCTACTACAGCATCATGCAAAATTGTAGTAGAATTTATATGAATGCAACGGACTAACTCTATCATCATGATCAGCTGTTAGTACTGGTGTTTCTAGGTACTCTCCATTGTCTGATTTTGGTTCGTGATCATTGTGCAGACGATAATATTTAAGTATATTCTCAAAGTGGTCTTTCTCTTCAGGATTTCCTTGTTCGGACATCCAAAAATGTCCGATTGTGAAATCGGAGCATGTCTAGAACACTACGAATATATGATAGTTCGGAAGAGCGATCGAAATATTATTCGAACCCACCCAAATTGTACAATGGCAGCTCCATATAAATCAGGTTTTTGATTGATGCAGGCTCCGACTAAGAGACCTCCAGTAGATACTTCTTGTATTACAAGTTTGTCATAAGTTGCATAATTGTTTTGAACCACATAACTCTGCAGCTTTTTGGAAGTCATCAAAGCCAGTTTGTTTGTTGAATAAACGACCGCCATTGCTCCACTTCTAGCCATACTCTCCACCTCCGCATATGTTGAAATGAGGTTGGATGCTTATACTGAAGGCACCGTAAGCGTAGGAGACATGGTTTTGGTGTATCATTTTCTGAATTCCTTGATACAATAAACATTGGATTTCTGGGTTCCGTCTTTATTGGGATAGAATATTTGTTCAATTTTGAAATTACCCATATTGATTCCGTCAAGGCTAATTATACGGGAAACAGTTGGTTCTTAATTTGGAATACTGAAATTGTAATGATAAATAGTTCCTGGATTATGAAATCCTGTGACGATGTCAATGTCATCTGCATACGCAAAAAGTTGGTCAGACCTGGTTATTATGCTGCTGAATGTTCCGATGTTAGCTCTTCGAACAATGATTTCCAGGCATACATAAAAGAGGTCACCGGAAAGTGCATCTCCCTGTCTGAAACCTTGTGCGGTGTTAAAAACTTCCGACACTTTCTTGTTTACTCGAACTGCTAAGAACTTTTCGTCCCTGCTAGGGTCATCTGACATAGTAGGATGAGTCTCTTAGGGATGCCCAGTTCCATTATTGCAGTCTATGGAATGGCCGCTTTAATCTCTGCGATTGAGGGTGGTGGTGGTTCCTCTGGATCCTCCTCAGAGATTTGACTTGCTGATGTTCCTGTTGGACCATTGGTAAGAAGTTCTGAGAAGTACTCTCTCCAGCGTGCAAGAATGTCTTCGTCGTATACCAATAGCATTCCTGACGAGTTGGTACAGAGAGTTTTTGGTGGTGTAACTTTCTGCTGGTAGAACTTTCTGATGTCACCCCTTCCACTCAAACTTTCCACCTGTTTCGTCTCGCCATTCTTGTGTTGGGAACAGTTTTTTGAAATCTGCCGCCTGAATTGTTGCTACCTAATGGTTGAGATGACTTATATTTAACCCCGGCTGACATGTCTGATTGTGGTAATCGATCATTACAATTATTAACTGATATGATGTTCGGTTAGGCTCGAGTGTAGCCTGAAAACACTATCATCTCCGAGGAGGACTTCTTCAGTCTTTGTACATTTAGCTATCAGTCTCGTAAGTGTTATAGATTCAGTTTTTGATTGTCAGTCTGGCAATGGAAGCTAATATTCTCTCATACGCCTCTTTCACATAGAATATAATTTTCTTTAACGAGAGTTCATATATGAGCTTCATACAACACAAAGACAAGATATATATATGTTAAGTCAACATTTTAAATCATAGTTTACCCCATAAACAAATAATTGTTCCATTACTATATGTCAAAACTCTATCATCAAAGAAACAAGTTAAACAGGAGCAACCACTATACTCTATAACAACATCACTCACTCCACATACACCACTGTAAATTATCACTGAATTCCCAGAAGTACACTATACAAACAGTAGAAGAAGATGTTGTTTATATGCAAATTTATGAGAACCAAGCAATACTTGTTATTCCTTACTGTCTTTCATAAAAGAAACCCCAAAAGTGACATTTCAATTATTACATTTCCAGGATGAATAAGGAGAAAAATAATCTTCCGCTTCCGAGAAAAGGGTTTACAGAAAAATGAAAGAAAAGTTATGTGACATCTGGCGGGGTGAATGAAGATGAACATTAAAATTGAATTCAATTTCAGGATGACTGCACATAAGGTGAATAAAGGATATTTACCCGAGGAGAGTACCTTTTAATTAAAAGAGACAATTTTCTTATTGGAAGTAAAACGACAGGAACAATGGGGAACTAATTGATTTCGAAATCCACAAACCCCAACATTTCAACTTGTCAATTCTACTACTCTTCTATTCAATTCAATTCTAATTGGAATCGTGTGAGGTTGGTTGGGTTAGAAGAACAGCTAAGCGGATTCTGTGCTTCCAATTGGAAGAGTTCAAGTAAAAGTATACACAATCTAAGCAACTCATTGTTAATTAGTACGCGGGAAGTAAACTATTAAGAGACTGGAAAATATTGCACTTCAGAAAATAGTAGTTAACATATTAAATTTTTTAGTGAATGTAATGTAATTTTTACATTTATGTAAAGTACTGATGAAGCACAGCATGGTGGTTACACTTACATACTGTTCCTCAGCGTAGGACATAATAATTTTCATCATCCAGAATAAAAATAGCATATCTACCGGTCAACAGGCGGTGGTATGCCTTGTACGATTCATTCGCTATCAAGGTAGGGCCGTAGAGGGTTTGCCCTTGAAACAGTTCCCGGGACCATACTAACGACTCTAGGGTGTGGTAAATCCTATCTTCGTTGTAGTGCTCACTGATATCATCCCGTCGCGTCATTAGACGGATAGAGCAAAGACATCAACAATGCACCCAGCAAGAGGGGACTGTAGAAATAGACTGCTAAGGACATAGGGCTAGTCACCTTATTCCTGAACATGACTCAACAAATCGAAAACAAGCCTAGGATCATGGATAATGAGATACGACTATGTACATGGAAGATCGTCACTCTACTTCTTCTAGGCGGAAAAGAGGAGTTATTGGATATTTTAGCTGCTTGCAATGCTGATATTATAGGGCTCCAAGAAGTGCGATTCAAAGGCAGCGACATTATCCGGGATAGTAGACGTAAGGGCACAGTGATTGAGGCTCATCAGTGACGCGAAAATGTACAACATAGAAGCTAAAAAAGTGAAAGTAAACCGAACGCGTAGAAGAAAAAAAGTAGAGATGGGAGAAATTCTATAAGCATGTCAAGCGACTGCGCATACCCTTCCTTTCCTTCCCAACAATTTTTCTGCAACAATTCCGGTAATCTTTTGGTGGACAACGACGACATTCTCGATAGATGACGACAGTATTTCGCGGAGCTCCTTGGGCAAAATAACGACGACTTACCTTCAAGGGAAACACAAGAGAAAGCGGCACAGGAAAGCGTCGCTTGACCAGATCAGAGCGGCTTTAGCAAAGTTGAAGCACAACAAGAGCCTTGGATCCGATTTAATTCAGGCGGAACTTATTAAAAACGCTATACCAAAAGGATGACAAAAAGGAGTGCAAGAATTACCGAGGTATAAGTGTACTCAACGCGGCACGAGTATAAGCAGCAGACACGAAAAGTGCAGTTCGTGTATCAGGAAAAGCATCGAAACATTTCATAACATCCCCAGGTTTTCGGCAATTAGATGCTCTTTCTTGTGATTTGTTTAACATCTGTCTGGAAATCATTGTCAGAAGGGCCGATGTTCAAGGGTCTAACAATAATATCTTCATGAAATTGCCTCAACTTCTTGGCTACGCCGATGATATTGATATAGTTTCGCGGGACATGGAGGAAATGAAGAACAGTTTCCGAAACATCAGTAAGGCAGCACAGAGAATGGGTTTCCTAGTAAACATAAACAAGACAAAGTACTGAAATCCAGTAAAGACAACAAGTCAGCCCAAGATTTTATGTACCTTTTAAGTTTCATCAACTCGAACAATGACATCACACAAGAAATCCAACGTAGAATTATGCTGGCCAATACAACACTGTACGGGCTGCACAGAGTCCTAAGGCCCAAATTTGTTCTGCGCAACACAAAGCTGAAGATGTACAAGACTCTTCTTCTATGAGTCCAAAACTATAATTTTGATTTGTCTTTTGCCAAAGACAAGATAGGAAAAATAAAAGTTGCATTTTTAAGATAGCAGATGGCGCTGCAAAGTGGTGCACAAG
>JXPG01004970.1:0-18396 GCA_001015175.1 Megaselia abdita | reverse complement strand
TATTTTTAAAATGTGTAAAAAATCCACACTTTTTAACACATTTTTCTTTTGTATTTTTTTCTTATTTTTAAATTACTGAAATCATGAAAAACAGAGAAATGTTTTTAAAATCTATAGAATATCTGTACATATTTTCGGTTTATTTTATACTAAAAAAGTGACTTGATAGAATTTTCACTATTCCTGTATATATAAATACAATTTTGAATGTATATTGCAATTTTGAATGTTATCTGCAAATTTATTCAGAAAATCTGAAGAAATTATGTATATCTTTATGAACACATTGTGACAATAGAAAAGAAAACTGATTCATGCGGACTTGAACCATAGGTCTTCTATATATATTTTTTTCTGTATATATTTTCAGTTTTAATGAGTTCTATAATATTATAATGCTTCTTGTATTTATATCAGAAATATATATATCTTTTTCGATATTACATTTGTTTTAGACGGTCTAACCCGATATGAAAATATATGTTGGATATACATTAATATTTGACAAACATGTTTGAGTTCGTTACATCAATGGAATTTAGACCAAAAACTGTACAAGATGCGGATCTTGCTACCAAAGCGGAAAAAATATATATTTTAATGTATTGCAGTAGGATCGTTTGATGAATACTCTACACTAGAAATGCGTGTGCTACACATTTTAATGATCATGGAAATACATATTGAGCATGTCATATAGTTAAGATCGACAATAGGATAAATTTCAAGTCGCATAAATCATTTGGAACGGAGAAATCGTCAAAGACTTAAGCAGCATTATCCCGCAAGCTGCCAAACATTGGAGGACCAAGACATCAAAGCAGAGCAGTCGAAGAAAAGCACAGATGACATAGCGTAAATGTTAACCGACCTCTACGAAGTAATATATCCCTTTCTCCCTCAGCAATAAATAATGGAAGCTAGGATCTTTTAGGCAGGTGGCATCTGCGATTCACATTCTTTAGTGCACTAAAGAATATTTCTTACGAAAAATTCTGACGTGTGCACTGAGGATCGAGCTCAGAATCGACAGAGTGGAGAGCACCTACACCAAACAACTATCGTATGGGACATACTGCAGGGGAAGATTTTTGATATGTTTAATACTATGTTTTTTCTATTCAAGAATATTCTACAATTCAAATATAAATTGGCTACAAGTTTTAAGGATCAGGAATACATACATTACATATTTTGTTTGTATCTCACATATATACACATTTTGCTTTAATTAAATTCTTGTTAATATTCCACATATTTCAATGAGAACATATAATAAATGT
Source organism: Megaselia abdita (assembly GCA_001015175.1). NCBI lineage: Eukaryota > Metazoa > Arthropoda > Insecta > Diptera > Phoridae > Megaselia > Megaselia abdita. The sequence continues at coordinate 17,113 of JXPG01004970.1, read as the reverse complement.
GTAATTAGAACTGATGAAAATCGTACATATTTGAATGAGTCAATATTTTATGAGTCTTGCTTATTTAGAACTAGTTTGAGCCAACTAATTTCGCTAAGCCTATCCTACTATTAATTAGACCTTAGATTTAATTTTTTTTCCGGCACAAGCTAATTACAGGACAATGCAGTGTGCTTTTTAATTTTTTCTCGTCTTTCATTTGTAATTCTATGTTTTAGCTTATTGCTTAATATTTTTGTATATAACTATTTGTTTCTTGTGTTTTTTTAAGATTATTTTTTTGAAAAAAATACCCTTATGTACTTGCTTTGTCCGTCTGCCATAAAACTTTTGCAACGAAGATTTGAAGGGGTAAACATTGTTCGATATGACATGTGATACGTCATTTTAAAGGTCTATCTGACTACTTCAAACTGTCATTAACAGAATTTTGATTGGCAGACACCAGATGGCGCTAGAGCCTTAAATTCGGGAAGCTTCCATTTTAAGTATTTTTAAATTTTAGTTAAGAAAATCTTATCCGATTTCCAATTTTGATACCACGTTTTAAACGTACTGATGAGACCCTCAAACCCAAATCATAACTTTTTAGAATTTCTAAACACAGTGGTGTAGGGAGGCGAAATATGGGCTATAAAAAAATGATATTTTAGTGCATAGCTTCGTTATCTCGAATCATGTAGGGACGTGTGATACATCATTTTGAAGGTACAAATAAGACCTATAATCCCTCATCCAAATTTGGAAATACATGGGCGTAGGAAAAGGGCAACTAAAGAAAAATGTATTTTTATGGAAATTGTATTTCTAATATTATTATTATGGTTCCTAATATATTATTCGAAGTGAGAATGGGCCAGAGACTGTGAGTTGGGCAATTTGATAATTAGTTTTATAAAACAAATCCTAGTGCTTTACTACGGAACGTAGTTCTACTGCACCGCTTCATTAATATTATTTATTAGTTTTTGTTATTGAATTATTTTGTTCTTCACTTTTTTTTTAGATTTTGTTGAATTTTTTCGTAGAATTTGTTAAATATAATTTTATTTTTATTTGTTAATTATTTTATTGTTTGTGTTTAATATTTGTTCGTCTTGGATTTCGTTTGTATTTTTATTTTTTTGCATTTGTAGGTTTTTTTTTGTTTTTTACTACGTTTTTATTATTTTGCTTGAGTTGTCTATTTGTCGGTTTATCTGTTTGTGTAGTACAAATTCTGTTAGCGATATCAAGCTGATTTCCCGTAAGGCTATACATTTCTCAAATGTTGAATATAACTTAGTCGAAGATGACAATGCATTCTGATCTTACTTTCAGGATGCTCAAGAGTTACGATGCTGCGTTATTTATGATTTTGTACTATCCAATGAAATTACATCTGTTATATACAAAATATTTATATTTAGGAGTTTCAGGATATATTTTGATTGAGCTGAAATAACAAAAGGACACAAATGGACGGATCTGGATCTGGTGATATGTGTATCTATTGAACGGAAATTTATAGAGGATATGTTGTTATTTATTATATTAAGTTATAGAAAATTATTATTACCAATTAAACAAGCATAAAAACAATCTTTGATATGATTCCTTAATTTTCTATAATACTTAAGAAAATTATCGGTCTTTTTCGGTTGAACTTCAAATTCGGTGTAGTAAGAAATGGAATAAAAATATTTTTTAAGGCTTCGAAAAATATTGAAACCGTTTTCGAAATATAAGGTTTTGAAAATATCTGTTTTTCAGTGTTAAACTTTTTGTTAGGAATTAGACTAATTCTGGTGTCGATTGGAAGTTCTAAGGATGAAGTGAATAGTTTTGAAAAGTTTTTGAAAAATATTGAAACAGTTTCCAAGACATGGGGTTTTGGAAAACAAATATTAGTTCTTCTTAGTTTTGCATTTATAGTTTGGATCTTAGATATCATCTCTTTTTTAAAAGTTCTTAATTTTTTTGTGACTCAAGCTAGTTCTAGGACAATGAAGTGTACTATGTCCATTTTTTGTTCTTGTCTTAGGTTTTTGCTGCTGTTAATTATTAATATTTTTGGTTTTAAATTTTAAAATAAAACTCTTGATTTTTGTTTTTTAATTTTATTTATTAGTTTTAATTATTGTATTATTTTTATATTATTTAAAATAAATAATTATATTAAATGCAAAATAATTTATTTTGTTTTTAACCGTTTAGATTTTCTATAATTTCTAAGTTTTCTTTTTTTTTATTCTTTGTTACAGTAGTTGGTATTTGTTTGATTTAATTTTGTTATTTGTTTTTTTAATGTTTTAATATTTTTTAATTTTTAGTTTTTATTCTTTATAAATATTTTGAAGTTATATACAGTTTTTGTTTGAATTGTTTTGAGAAATTTTATAATATTTTAATATTTTTTTTTTTTTTGTTTTTTCTTCAATATAGAGATTATTTGTTAAAAAAAAAAGAAAATAGAATTACAATTTTACAAAACTGGAATTATCTTGGTGTTCATAACTGAGCATTTATAAAATTTATAAATGTATGAATATATTCATTCAATTCAGTTTTTTACCGCTAAAGTTCATGAATACATTAACAATGCATTTAATTTTAACAAGAACTTAATTTTAGATAAAAATTAATATATAAAAAAATAATGACAAAAATGAAGTTAATCATTAATGAGATGATTAAGTAAGAAAATCATGTCGAAATGAGGTTTAATATCAACCGTTCTCAATTAGTTTTTTGTTATCTTTTAGTTTCAGTTTTTCTGAACTATAATTCATTTTTCAAAAAATCTGATTTTTGTTTTTTATTTTTTAAACTAGTTTTAAAGGTGATTCGAAGCTCCTTTTTTGTGTTTAATTTATTTGTTTATTGTTTAGATTGATTTTGATTGTATAATTTAATTTAAATATTGAGACAAAATGCTATCATTGTTAAAATATAATTTAAAATGTTTGTTTAATTTATAAAATGTTAAAAAACAGTTTTATTAAAATATTTTTTTAATTTTTGGAGTTAATAAAACTATAATTTGTAGTGCAATTTTTTTTAAATATCTAAATAAAACAAGAACTGAAAAATATCAGCACTTCTTTCTCTCGGGGTGGTCTTTAAATTCTTAAATAATTATTTTTTTAAATATTTAAAATTAATAAATTATAAGCACTTTTTTTGTTTTTAAAATGGATGATAACGCTTTCAAAAATCAGAGGGAAACGCTAGAAGTATATTTTATTAGAGGTATATTTGAAGTATAAAAGATGTACATTTTACTTAAATATATTTAATATATGTCATTTTTTTTTTTTTTTATTTCTAAATAACATTTTGAAACTGATTTTACAGTTTTTTAAAATATTAAATAACAAAAATCATAAGAAAAATACAAAAATTAGAGCAAAATAAATTAATAAAAACAATATTTTTTAATAAACTTTTTGTGATTTTTTACGATTTTAAAATGTAACCTCTTAGAAGAACCATTATGCTCAATAACTCCCAAGCTATAAAGAAAACCCACCAATATTATACCAAAGGACATCAAAATTTCTAGAAAAATAAAAGTGAAATAATACAAAACAAAAAGTAGAAACACAATACAAAGAAATAAACCCAAAGTATAAAATGAAACACGAATGTCGGTTCGGTATTACATAATTGCAAATTAATAATAATAAGAAGCTAAACAAATTGAAAGCAAATCAAGAGGAGAAGAAGAAGAAGAAAATGAAATGAAAGCTCCGATCACGTCTTGTTCAAATAAATTGCATTGCATACACACAAAGAAGACAACAAAACTAACTCACTAACACATCGACACCAGTCCCCAGTTCTCTATTTGACTTGACGGCAATGACAATGTATTTTCCTCCTTAGTAGGTCAACGAAATTCCGGCCATTGACCTTTCAATTCATGTGTTCGTCGAATATCATAGTATTCGGAAAGCTCCAACAGGAAAGCTCCGATTCAATTGCACTTTTACAATGATTTATGTGATATGGATAGAAGGAGACGAAGATAAAGCTCTCTCTCGCTCGCTCGATGGTTGGTTGTCATGGCGACGACGATTGACGGAAAGAAAAAGTAAATAGGTGGAGGGAGGGGAGTTCGGCGGTGGATGTTCGGTGTGGCGCGGGGCGGCGCGGCAGGCCGGCCTGCTTGGCTGTAGCGTATAGCGCGAACAACGGTATTTTGAGTTGGAAAGTAAACTCATTTCATGCTTCCTGGTTATTTTTAAATTATGTGTTTTATTTATGGGGTACGGGGTCTGCTCTTATGAAGAGGTGATTTAGTGGTGGTGATGGAGGAGGATGGATGATAGAGCTATGCACTGCGTTCATTCCCTAATCATTATTATGTGCGGTGGAGCTTTGGTAGAGGTGAAGGAAGGGAAGTAGGAAGATAGGAATAATAGGTTAGGGCTACCAAATGAGGGAAAAGGCGGTTTCCTGTGTTTCACTTTTTTTTTTGTAATTTTTTTTTTTAGTTTTTGAATGAAAGGGAAAAGAAAATTAAACAAAGTTTAGTAATTTGAAGGAAAACACTTACTCAAAATTCTATGAGGCTACGAAAATTACTCACCTGAAAAAATAAAGAAAAAGAGATATTAAAACATATTTGTGACAAAATATTGATAAATATATTTTAAATTAAAAATATATATTTATATATGAATAAAAAACTATTAAAAATTATTTTGCCCACTCATCCATACTATAAAAAAAAGATGGGCGTACTGTAGCATCCACAAAATATCTGCACCGCCATCTGTCTGTGCCATCTAAACCCCTCCATACAAAGAATCACCCACGCAAAAGCATAACCGTCCACATACCAATCCAAACACTTATCCATTTATTCACCCATCCACCGTATAATTCATACATCAGTTTACGGATCTACTTCGATATGCTTATCTTTTTAAAAACTTCAATACCTACACAAAATGGATCAACCCATGAAGTCATCTATCCATCCAAAAACCCATCCATACGTGGATCCGTTCATAGTCACTCATCCATACCCTATGAGCATTTCCACAACACTGAAGATGTCCCACCACCTACAAGAACCGATGTGGATGTTGCCAGCCAAGGACTAAAAAACAACAAAAGCCCGGGTTCAGATGGAAACCCCGAGAGCTGTTGAAAGTAGCCAGTTCGGACTTCAACAGAGCCTTCCATCAGCTACGTGAAAAGATTTGGATGAAGATAGAGATGCCAAACGAGTGGAACGTCAGCATTATTTGTGTAACCCACAAAAAAACCGATAGAAGGGAGTGCAACAACTACAAAGGCATTTGCCCGCTGAATATCGCTTATAAGATCCTCGCCTCTATCATGTGTGAACGGCTGAAGCCCCTATGTTATCCGCATCATTGTCCCACCACCATTCATTTAAACACCAATACGCCTTCTATACACTCATCCGGTCTGACACCCATGCAGTCATCTATGCACCCATAAGGCCACCATCCACATCGACCATTGATAAAAATTCATAAGTGTGTCGACAATTATTCAATTGTTCACTCACTCAACCCCTTCAAGAACCAAGCTAAATAATCAATTCACAGAGATACGATCATCCGTCCAAACACTAATCCAGTTATCGATCCATTCGTCCATACATCCTTATCCATTTATTTTCGCATACACCCATTCAACGGACTACCCAATAATACACCAATCTACGTGTCCATCTTCTATATGCTTTTCCGCTTTAACACTCATCTAGTCTTCAATCCTTACCCCCATTGATAAACTATCCGTCATCTATCCATACACCCATCGACCATTAATAATAAGCTAATAAATCCATTCATTCACACATCCATACATTAAACGAACCACCCATCATCCAACTTCTATACGCTCATCCCATTGATCACTTATTCGTCTACACATCCTTGCAGTCATCATCCACAATGAACCCATTCATAAATATTCCAGAAGTATGTCGATAATTATAGAATTTGTGGTATCTTAAAAATATTTTTAAAATTATTATAATTTTGAATTATTGTTAGCATTTTTTTAAATACTCTTAAGTACTCGCTTTGTCCGTTAGTCTGCCGGAAACCGTTTACAATGTAGATTTGAATGGGTAAACATTGTCCTATATTGACTTGTGATACCTCATCTGACTACTACACACTGCAATTAGCAGAATTTCAATTCATCGAAACCAGATGGCGCTAACTCTTAAATTCTGGAAACTTCCATTTTAAGTTAGTATTTTTAAATTTTAGTTAAGAAAATCTTATCCGATTCTCAAGTTTGATACCGCGTACCGAATAGGACTTCAAACTCTCATCATTACTTTTTTGAATTTATAAATGTAATGGAATAATTTCTAGGATGGGAGTAGGTTCCAAGATTCCAGAATCAGTTTCCAAAATTTTATTTTTCAAATTTTTAATGTGGCACAGATTTTCTGGATTGGAATAGGTTTAAAGATTCCAAAAACGATTCCTTTAACAACAAATACCTTCAATTCTAAAAAATTATAAACAAATTTAATAATAAAAATTCCATCATCCAAACAATAAATATCCTCAATAATTAAAAAACAAAAAGACGTAAATATAAATTACAAAATATTTACAAATTATAAACAAAATCCAGAAACATATAACTTTAATATTAAAATTATTTTATGGAATAAAAAAGTAAATAAAAACCATCAAGAAAAAACAGCAAAGTATAAACAGCAATACATTTAAGATTTAAAAAAAAAATAGAATTAAACAAAATTTTTTACAAAATATTTTACAAAATTAAAACAAAAAAAAAACATTTAAAAAATCAAGAAACAACACCCAGACAAAAAAGTGCAGATTTGTTTAACACATTTGATTTTTATCATTTTTAAAATGTGTAAAAAATCAGCACTTCTTGTAGATCTTTAGCATTTTTGGTTAAAAGTTTTAAATTGTTAAAAAGTGTGGATTTTTTAAATTTAACAACTTAAATTTGTTAAAAATTCACACAAAAGTGCGGATTTTTAGCACAAAGTGAAGGGTCCGCTCAGTACACACATTGTGCTAATTATCCGCACTTTTTTGCGAAATGTTAGCACTTTTTCTCTGGGTGAAATAATCCTAATATTAAAATAAAATAATTAACAAAAAAACAAACATATTTTTAAAAAAGTATTCATAATTCAAAAATTAAGCAACAAAAAAAATGATTAAAAAAGTAAAAAAAAAAAGTAAAAAACAAATTGCTTTATAAATATTAAAACATATTTGGAATTATTTTTTTTAACTTATCAAAGCATTTGGAACGCAACAGCTTTGGAATTAAGACCTTAACTATTAATATTTTGTATTTTTTATTTTTTAATTTTTTTTTCTTCCTTTTTTTTTAATTTTTTGTATAACTCTTAATTTTGTGTGTTTGTTTTGTTCTATATTATTTATTAGTTTTTGGTGTTCTATATCTTGTATATTATTTTGTTTTTTTTTAAATTTTCTATTGGTTTTGTTTATTTTTTTTTAAATTTTGTTGGTATAAATTATTATTATTAATTTTATTTTGTTTTATTATTTAAATTTTGTTGTTTATTAATATTTGTTTCTTTTATTTTTTTAATGTTTGTGTTTAATATTTGAACGTTTTGGAGTTTCTTTTATGATTTCTTGTTATTTTTAAAAATATAATATAAAAACATATTTTGCATTATTGTTTGGAAAAAAAAACATTTTTTTGTTATACTTATTAGAGAATTTTGACGCCTTCACTTCGCTGGAAATTGCATTTTTAGGTTATACCCCAATTAAAAAAAAAATATTATAAAAGATTAGAAAATAAACAAAAAAGTTTTAAGAAATATAAAGCTTTGAAACAAAATTAAAACAATCTTAAAACATTAAATTTCTAGAAAACAATTACAAATTAAATATAAATCTGAACAAAATCATTTTTTTTACAAATTGAAAAATGATTAAATCTTAAAAAATTAAGAAACAACTTTTGTTTAACAAATTAAATATAAATATTCATAAAATAAACAAAAAAAATAAAATTAAACAAGAAAAGTGTAAAAAAAAATAATTTATTTCTAATTTAAATTTTAAAAAATCATTAAATTGAAAAAATAATAACAAAATTATTTAACTCATAAAAATCGTCTTAGTATATTTCTTTTGTGATTTTTTTTTATGTTTTACTACTATTTTTTTAATTCTATATTTTTTCCTTTAATTTGTTTAGTATTTTATTTATCATTCTTTAATGGTGTTTTTTGAAGTTTCACACAGATTTTGTTTGCTTTGTTTTTCGGAATATTAATACACTTTAATATTTACACAAAGTTTTATTCACCGAATTAAGTCTTTTTTAACATATCTAATTTTTTTGTTTTGTATTTTACTTATTTTTAGTATTTGTTTTTATTTAATGTTGGTTTTTGAAATTCTTTAGTTTTTTTTTACATATCTAATATTTTTTAGTATTTTATTTATTTGTAGTATTTATTCTTGTTTAATGTTGGTTTTTGAAATTCTTTAGTTTTTTTGTTGAATTATTTTGTTCTTCTCTTTTTTTATTTTCTTTTGGTTTAATAGTTGTTCATTTTGAAGTTTATTTTATGATTTTTTGTTATTTGTTTTACTATTATTTCTTTAATTCTATATTTTTTGTTTAATAACATTTTATTTAAGTAGATTTTTCTTTTTAACTGTTTTGGTAGTTCTTCTTTGAAAATCTTACAAGAATACATTTTGATAACACTTTTTTGATAAAGAAATAAAATATTTCAATAGAATTTCCACAATTTTAAAAGATGTTTTATTTTTTTATTTTTTAATGATTCTTAATATTTTTTATAATATGTAACTTTTTAATTTTTGGCTTGAAGATGTAACTTTCAAAATTTTAATTANATTTTAATCTTAAATCTCTTTTTAATTCATAATTTTACTATTTTAACATGCAAAATGTCATCAGATTTAAAACAGTTTTATTAAAATAATAAAACAAAAATTTTTAAACATAAAATCAAAAATAAATAAAATAAATATTTTCAAATGTTAATGAATTGTGTTGATACTAAGGACCTCTAGAGTCTTAACAGTCAGGCAATAGCAGTCCTCACAATATAAAAAATTTCAAATAAGTAACTCTTGTTTAATGAACTTGATTTCGGAAAATAAAAACAATTTTTTATTACTAAAGTCTTAGGATATACATTTCTAAAATATCATTTTTATTTTTGTAAGAATTCACTTTAATAATATCCAACACAAATTCTAAATACATATATTTATTACGAACTATACGAATTAAATTTATATATCTGAAATTAATTTATTTTTAAGAATATCTTTTTCATGTTTTCTTTTTCTTTTAATATTCATATTTTATGTTTTATAAGAATGTTATGTTTAATTTTGTTGATAAGGAATCTATTTAAGTTGATTTATTAAGTGAATACACCGATTTAATATAAAACAAACTCTGAAGTTTAAATATGAAATATTACTGAACTCCTTCTTTTCCAATCGCTTAAGTGAAAGTTAATGTGTTAACGCAAATGTGAGTTAATTTTAAGGACTCTTTTTACAAAGTAGACGTAGATTTAAAATCTAAATATATAATTATGATTGCCTTTAATTCTTGTTCATTGACGAAAGACAACAGTATTTAGCTCTATTCGGAATTTGACATATCTTGTCGTTGATTATATTAACTTACTTTTTCCTGAAGAAGATGAATTGTTTTGCAATGCTTCCAGGATACGTTGTGTAAATGACTCGAAACTATTCTAAAACTAAATCGATTAAATCAAAGCTTCATAATATTTGGAGGGTTTTGAAAAACTTAAGATAAATGTTCCATCTTACTAAAACCCCAAAATTAATCTCAAAAACTAAGTCGAATATTTCAATAGATTAAGTTAGGAAAAATTATATAGAATATAGATAATTACAATACTAAGTCAGGAGCATCCAAGCGTGATGGACCTTCTAAGAAACACATGTTACACCACCATTCTATGCTTCATCATGAACTGAATATACACTTAAAACTAAATATTGTATATTATGCAGATATTACTAACAGGGTGTTTCGTTTCAGTGGAAAACATCAGACTCCGAAAGTTTTCCGATTTATTAAAATCAAGGTCAGTCTTCTTCTGGAATGTTTTTTTTGTTCTCAGAAAGTCTATTAGTCGTTGAGTGACCCTCAAATTATATCACATATATGTCTTCACGACATCGTGGGGACAAGTCTCAGAAAGTAATAACTAACAACATTTCACGAGTAGAATAAGTAAGACCTGGTCACACTGAATAAACACTGCATTCCCTGATGATTACGATGATGTGCAATGGAGCTTTTGTGTAGTACGTTCTGAGGGATGGAAAGGAAAGGAAAGTTAGGCATTAGAAATGACAAGAAAGAAAGAACGAAACAAAAATCTATATTATACCGACCACATTGCAAAAGCAATGACCCTAAACTAGAGCAAGCCTTCAGACATTGTTTTATAAGTTTATTTTTTCCTCTCTTTGCCATAGCATTAGGTTATAGAGTTTGTGTATTTCTGGACGAATGGACTGAACTGGCGAACATATTGTTTTTTTGCTCTGCTTTGCTTTCGTTTGTCGATTTTTCTATTGAATAATTTCAACATCACTCTATAAAATTTTGTTGACTTCCTGAAGTCAAAATGCGTTCAAATTTCAGTGCATTTGTATTGCATTGGTATTGGTGCGGAAGATTTTTCGGTTGAAGGACAACGTAGCAGATTTTTAGGAGCTTTTTAGGGATTCTATTGTCTGGTGTCTGTTGTTGTTGTTTGTGATGCTGTTTGGAATTCGTTTTAGTTTGAAGGGAAAAGAAAGCTTTATTTTTCCAGTTCATGGTGGTTCATGGAATAGGATGAAGGAAAACTCTTACACTCTGCTTTTTCAAAAGTTAAAGGATTTCCTTGACCTGGTGCAATGGGTTTTGTTCATTCGTTTTGTGTTGTTTTGCTGCTATTTGTGCAGCAGGAGGAGGGGAAGAAAGTACGAGAATCAATATTTTGTCATAAATATTTACATTAAAGTTAAATGGGACATTCTGAACCATGACCTTTTCCTATAATTTGTTTCTTTCTTTCTATGAATATTTGAATAGTTTCTCTTCTTTTTTGTTTTCTTTTTTTTTTGTTTTTTGACAGTTTTATAACAGTTACGTAATGCTCTGTATTGATGGTATTATCCTAGATTATCCTTGGATGATGACTTGGAGTACCCTCAATAAATGAAGGACGTATGGATTTCATGGAAGCTGGTTTTGTTTGAGAAAATGATTTGTTTAAAAATTACTAATTTTATTTTAGAGCTGTTTAATTTCTGGCGATCTTGCTGGTAAAATTATAAGCAATCTACATAGAATATTAACCTTATGTGGCGATTCCGGCAGGAGAATAATTATATTATAAGGTATTTCCATAAAATAAGAACATTTTTTGAGGATCCTGACAGGAGAATGTTTTTATTTAAACGATTTCCATAGAAAAATATTTGTTTGTACTTTAAGTCATTTAATATATTTTTTGGATCCTGACAGGAGAATATTTGTATTATAAGCTATTTCCATAGAATAATCATTATTTGGCGATCTTGACAGGAAAATATTTTTATTCTAAGCTATTTCCTTAGAATAAGATACAAATTGTTTGGTTTAATTTTGTTGGCGATGTTTGCATTATAAGCTATTTCCATAGAATAAGAAAATTATTTGGCGATCCTGAGAATTATAAACAATTTCCATTGAATAACAAAAATGTTTGGCGATCTTCACAGGAGCATTTTTGTATTATAAGCCATTTCCATAGAATAATAACATTATTTGGCGATCCTGACAGGAATTTTTTTTTATTAAAATGTATTTCCATTGAATAATAATTGTTTGGCGATCCTGACAGGAGAATATTTGTATTTCAAGTCATTTCACTTAGAATAAGGAATTTTTTGGTGATCCTGGCAGGAGTATATTGGTATTATAAATTATTTCCATAGAATAATCATTATTTGGCGATCCTGACAGGAGAATATTTTTATTCTAACCTATTTCCTTAGAATAAGATACAAATTGTTTGGTTTAATTTTGTTGGCGATGTTTGCATTATAAGCTATTTCCATAGAATAAGAAAATTATTTGGCGATCCTGAGAATTATAAACAATTTCCATTGAATAACAAAAATGTTTGGCGATCTTCACAGGAGCATTTTTGTATTATAAGCCATTTCCATAGAATAATAACATTATTTGGCGATCCTGACAGGAATTTTTTTTTATTAAAATGTATTTCCATTGAATAATAATTGTTTGGCGATCCTGACAGGAGAATATTTGTATTTCAAGTCATTTCACTTAGAATAAGGAATTTTTTGGTGATCCTGGCAGGAGTATATTGGTATTATAAATTATTTCCATAGAATAATCATTATTTGGCGATCCTGACAGGAGAATATTTTTATTCTAACCTATTTCCTTAGAATAAGATACAAATTGTTTGGTTTAATTTTGTTGGCGATGTTTGCATTATAAGCTATTTCCATAGAATAAGAAAATTATTTGGAGATCCTGCCAAGAGAATCTTTGTATTGTAAACAATTTCCATAGAATAATATATTTATTTTTGCGATCTTCACAGGAGAATTTTTGTATTATAAGCTATTTCCATAGAATAATATTTGGCGATCTTGCCAGGAGAATATTTGTATTATAAGCCATTTCCATAGAATAATAATTATTTGGCGATCCTGACAGGAGAATGTTTGTATTATAAACCATTTCCATAGAAAACAAAAACAAAATTGGTGATCCTGACAAGGGAGGGTTTCTATATTATTCTTGTCCTTCCGTCTGAGCTTATTTTAATTATGTTCTTAAGGACTGTGGTTAAGAATATCTTAACGGATGTATTGATTTAATAGTGATAGGTTTGAGGATCCTAGGAAGCCTTTCTTACATAAAATATTCTATCAGAAAGCCCATAACCGCCTAAAAACTAAACAAAAAATAATTAAAGAAAAAAATGAAATTATTCAACTGAACAGTGAAAGTTTATGCAATAAAAGGTCAAACGGCGCGGCTATTAATTCAATTTACCGCAACCGCCTCAGCGGCATTTTTCCACGTTCTCTTAAATATGTTGCTCTTCCCTTCCTAACTCTTTACTCATACAGGAAGTAAATTGAACGCTCCCTTTAGAATCATAATCATAATCTCTTTAAAAAAGAGCTCATTCGAAATCGAAAAAAGAGATTTTTGTTCTCTTTCAAAAAACTTTCTTCTCTTAAAAAACTCTCTTAAAAAATTAAATTGCTGTGATATAATATTTTGTTTTTGTCAAAATTTAATTAGAACTGTAAATTTTTCAAATGACTCAACGAAATTTCGTAAACGATTTGTTAAAAAATCAATCGTCCCCCGTTCTCAATAAACCCGAACAAGAACCGAAATCTATAACGGTTTTTATGCAAACTAAATTTAAGTAGGTAGTAAAAGTGAATGACCGCATACGACCCTGAGGATAGGTCGATAACCTTTCAGCCATAATAAATACAAATGTATGTGTGGCATGCGCTTTATTCTGAAAAAGAAATCATCATCATCAGCAGAACACAGCCAGGCAGGCCATGCCATGCTATGGCTGGCAAGAGCGAGCAAATATACTTTAAGGGTTGATATGATATGAAATGGATGGATGGAATGGAAATATTATATATGATGAAGAAATTGCTTCCTGTTCCAACAACAAATATAGTATAAACACGGTAAATCTTTCGTCTTTAATAAATATGTATCTGATAGATACTTTCTTTTCCCGTGATAACGAGGCAAAAGGGTTCGATTTAATTATTTATTTTACTGTTTATTTTTGTTTTCTGTTTTCTTCCTTATTCTTTTTGTTGCAGGTTGATGTGGAGACAGCCGGACGGACGGACGGATAGAACGATTCTCTCTCATGGAGGAATGGATGGCTATGACATCGTTTATGGGTTAGGGAGGAATGAACTTGATTTTCTTTCTCTTCTCATTTTCAGTCTGTTGATTCGGGGTTTGAAGTGTAGGCGATTTATACTTAGGGTTGATTTTTCTTTGAGAGAGCAATTTTCTTTTGAGAAAATTATGTAGGAATAATATTATTGGTTTTCTGAGAAATCATTTTGCTATGGTAATAATTGAGATGTGGTAATATTTTTCAGGCATGATTGTGAGGATAGAGATTGGAAGGGAAAAATAAGGTTTACATACAACAAATTTATTGTATTGTAAGGCTATTTCTATAGAATAAGCTAATATTTTTGGCGATCCTGACAGAAGAATTTTTGGCAATAGTAATTTACGTAAAGAAAGATAGATAGACAGACATGCGAAAACACACACACATTTTTCATACATAATTTGTAAAATATTCCAATTCCATAGAAAGCACATTTTTTTGTTTGGCGATCCTGGCAGGAGAATATTTGTATTATAAACTATTTTTATAGAATAATAATAATTTTTTTGGCGATCCTGGCAGGAGAGGTTTTGTATTATAAACTATTTTCATAGAATAATAATAATAATTTTTTTGGCGATCCTACGAGGAGAATGTTTGTATTGTAAACCATTTCCATAGAATAGTAAAATTATTTGGCGATCCTGACAGGAGCATTTTTGTCTTATAAACTATTTTCATAGAATAATAATAATAATAATTTTTTTGGCGATCCTGTCAGGAGAATATTTGTATTATAAGCCATTCCCATAGAATAATAAAATTATTTAGCGATCCTGGCAGGAGAGGTTCTATTTTCATAGAATAATAATTGTTTGGCGATCCTGGCAGGAGAATATTTGTGTTATAATTTATTTTTATAGAATAATAATATTTTTTTTGGCGATCCGGACAAGAGAATGTTTGTATTGTAAACCATTCCATAATAAAATTATTTGGCGATCCTGACAGGAGAATTTTTGGCAATAGTAATTTACGTAATATTACATTAAGACAGACGGGCAGATTCAATATTCCATTTCCATAGAACCATCAATTTTTTTGACGATCCTGGCAGGAGAATATTTGTATTATAAGACATTTCCATATAATTATAATTTGGCGATCTTGCCAGGAGAAGTTTTGTATTAAAAATTATTTCCATAAAATAGAAAAATTATTTGGCGATCCTGCCAGGAGAATATTCGGATTGTAAACCATTTCCATAGAATAATAAAATTATTTGGTGATCCTGTCAGGAGAATTTTTGTATTATAAGCCATTCCCATAGAATAATAAAATTATTTGGCGATCCTGGCAGGAGAAGTTCTATTTTCATAGAATAATAATAATTTGTTGGCGATCCTGGCAGGAGATTTTTTTTATTAAAAAGTATTTCCATAAAATAGTAATTATTTGGCGATCCTGACAGGAGAATGTTTGTATTGTAAACCATTTACATATTCGCTATCCTGACGGGAGAATATTTTGATTATAAGTAATTTCCATAGTAATATATAAATTATTATTATTTGGCGATCCTGATAGGAGAAGGTTTTTATTATAAGCCATTTCCGTATAATAAGATCACATTTCTGTTTTATTTCATAAATATTTGTCATATTATAAATATTTTTCAAGTTCAAAACCGAAGATAATTATTTAAGTAGAAATTTGTTTAACTTTGTTATAGTCATATTTAACTTTTTAAAACAATTTCATATCTCTCCTTTTTTTAATAATTTAATAAATGAAGCCATACATATTCTAAATTTTTGTAGCGGTTTATTATTGTGTGTATTAGTTTGCAGCCCTAAAAATATTCTGAGATTGCTTTGACCAATCAAAAACTTGCTAGGACAAATGCAGTTTCTAGACTCCTCCTGCATATGCATTTTTTGTTTGCATTTACATAACGTAATGAAAAGGAATTTTCGATTCTGTGGTTCAAAGAATCAATACCACAAACATTTTAGAAAAACTGATCAATTGTGTAGGAATCTATAATGTACAAACACATAATAACCATAGTACAGACAAAATAACAGAAACATCTTGAAAAGCTTTGAAGCTTAAACCTTTCATAACGTGACAAAAAGTAGCCTATCTATGTTCAGAGTCTATAGTCAATCCGTTTGATAAAAAAATAAATACCATACAAAATTAAAAAAAAAAATTATTTTAATAATAATAATAAAAATTTACTATAATATTCAAATTGAATGAAAATAAAGAAACCATAGGAATTAAAATGAAAGGAATATACGAAATACAAAAAGCTGTTATAATTTAAACTTGTCATATTACTAGACGTTAAATAGATTAATTTGTTTTGTATTAAGTTAAGACTTAATATGTAATATTATAAATAATTCTCCAATTGGAGAAATAAAGAATATAATAATAATAATAAGAGACAGAAGTTTGACTAGATGAGAGTGAGGTTATTTTATAATTAATTTTATAAAAAAATATTAGCTTCATTTTAAATTGGTTCTTGTGTTTTATTAACTTGAGTTTTTGTTTCCGTTAATGATTAATATTTTTGTGGTTTTTAAAATTTAATATTTTCTTACTGATTTTCTATTAGTTTTTTGAATTTTTTATTTATTAAATGTTTTTGTTTAACTTTGTTTCGCTTTGGGGTTTCTTATATGATTCCTTATTGTTTTTCACTATTATCTCTTGTTTAGATTTTTCTTCTTAAGTATTTATTAAATTTGGTGTTATTTTTCATCTCAATTAATTCTTTTTTAATGTGGTTGATTTTTCGTTGTTTTATTTAAATTTGTAATATTTTTGTTTTTAGTTTTTTTAGTATTTTTTTGAATTTAGTTGTCTTTCTTTATTATTGGTTGTCGTTATTAGTTCGATTTCTCGTTATTATCTTTTTACTTGAAATTTGTTTAGATTCTTTTAAATGTTTAATTTGATTTTGTAATGATTTAATTCTGTTTTATTTATCTGATTTAAGGCAACATTAATTACTTTTTTTTCGTAATTTTGTTTAATATGTTTTTTTTTTCATTCTTTTAAGTTTTTATTCTTGTTTAATGTTGGTATTGGTTGTTTTTTGAAGTTCTGTAGAGATTTAGTTTAGCTGCTGATGACCTAGATATCATTGGCAGATGA
>JXPG01004948.1:12573-27037 GCA_001015175.1 Megaselia abdita | reverse complement strand
GCGGTGCAGTAGAACTACGTTCCGTAGTAGCACTAGGGTTTCTTTGTTTTAAATGAATTATAACATTACCCAACTCACAGTCTCTGGGCCCATCCAAAATGTTGATAAGGAATGATGGTTCTTATTAGTACCTTAAAATGATGTATCACACTACCCTATAAGAGATAACGACGTTATACACATTTTTCTTTAGTTGCCCATTGCCTAGGCAAATGTATTTCCATAATGTTGATGGGGGTTTGCAGGTCTTATTAGTGTCTTCAAAAAAATGTATCTCACGACCCTACACGATTCCAGATAACGAAGTTATGCACTAAAAGGTAAATTTTTATAGGCCATTTTACTGTAACTGCGGACAGAAATTTCAAAAAGTAATGATCGGGGTTTGAGGGC
The DNA here is from genome assembly GCA_001015175.1 of Megaselia abdita. NCBI lineage: Eukaryota > Metazoa > Arthropoda > Insecta > Diptera > Phoridae > Megaselia > Megaselia abdita. Next base: position 26,644 of record JXPG01004948.1, on the reverse strand, counting down.
CTCATCAGTACCTTTAAAACGCGGCATCAAACTTGAGAATCGGATAAAATTTGCTTAGCTATAATTTAAAAAAACTTAAAATTTAAGCTCTAGCGCCATCTGGTGCCAACCAATCAATCAATTTTGATAAGGACAGTTTGTAGTAGTCAGATAGACCTTTATGAGGTATCACATATCCATATCGGATAATGTTTAACCCTTCAAATTTACGTTGCAAAAGGTTTACGGCAGACGGACAGACCAACGGACAAAGCATAAGGGTATTTTTTTTTCAAGAAAACACTAAAAATCACAAGTAAGAGCATCTCCTTCATGTTTTTGAAAGGTTATGATGCTTTTACTAAATGAAGTTATTGCTATTTTTTTACTACAATCTAGACATTAAGTAGTAATTAAAGCTAGTTCTGAAGTAGTAATTTTTACTATTAATAGAAATGAACACTAATCAAATATTTTCCAAATATTTTGAATACCTAGTAGTAAATGTCATCATCATAAGAGTAGTAATGTTTACTGTTAATAAAAATTAATACTGATTAAATGTATTCTTACTATTTTTACTATCCCCAGATCAGTAATTTTCACTTTTAATAGAAAATCTTACTAAGCTGAAATAGTTATTAAAACTACTAAGTAGTAAAATTGTAGTAATTTTTGCTTATCTTTTTAAAGTAAATTTATCTATTTATAGAAAATGTTACTACAAAATAATAGTCATAGTAAATTTTACAACTAATTTACTACTTGCGTATTTTTCCTAATTATAGTACAATTTACTACACAATAAAAAATACTTAAAGTTTTGTAGTAAATTTTATTACTTTTTTTTTATGTATAATGATTTAATATTTGATTTTTCTTATCTAAACTACAATTCATAAATAAACACTTATTGTCAGGTTTTATGAATTTTCTTGTTAAAAAATATGATTTTCACAAAATAAAACGTATATAAACCCGATGAAGCTCCAAAGAGAAAAATAATTTATGAAGAAATCATTAAAGTTAACATAAACGATTTTATTTGATATAGTTTTACCTTTAACTCTTTAGAAGAATAATTATTTTCTGTCTCACATACCAAAGATGGTCAGTAATGGTAATAATACCTTTAATACTAACTTCCCGAATATACTTCATTAGATTATTTGAAAATAAAAAATTATCAAAACAATACATTTGGAAAAAATTCTAAAACATTTAAGTTGTAATGTACACTCAAGGAAATAAAATATGAAGTCTTAGCAGTTATCGAAGATATGCACGAAATATTGTAAAAGAAAACACATTTATAAAATGCAACTTCAAGTAGCAGGATTTGCTGAAGATACATTTTAAATATTTCATAAAAAGGCTGATACTTTCATCAGCCTAAAAAATTTAGAGGAAAATATATATAATGTATATTTTTGAAAGCCATAGATTCATAAGTTCTTGATTTTGTGATATGGTTCTTTGTTAACTCTTAAATTACTCAAATCACAAAGTATTGTTTGGTTATAATGTTTGAATATATATCATGATTACCTAAACGGTGGCGTCAATTCAGAATCCACACAGAATTTGTCTCTATCTCTCTCGGTTTACTGTCTCAGCGGTCCAATTTTTGATTCCTTTGGAAGTAAGCTCTCCTTCAAGGTAATCTAACCATCGCAACCGTTGTCGACCTTGACGTCGAAAACCTTTTTAGTTAAGGCTTCATCCGACATGAGCCATACATGTCCAAGCCACTGAAGTGGTTGTTTTCGCACTCTATCTACGATACTGGAGTCTGCATATAGCTCATGGAGCCCATGATTGTATCGTATGCGCCACTCATTGTTTGCATACATGAAACCAAAGTTCATACTGATTTTGGTAATGTCCCCGGCTCAGCTTCATATATCAGAATAGATATAGAGAAGGTCCTGATTTTAACACTCTACTTAGCCCCAACAGTGCGTTTGATTAGCAAGCATGATTCCCATTTTGTTCTCTTGAGTGATGTAGTTTTGGGTGTAAACTTGTCAATGCCATGCCGGTGATGTTGGTTGGTCTTCTCAATATTCACTCTGAGGCCCATTGATGTAGCATGTCAACTGATCTTGTTGTAGCTTGTTTTCGGATCTTGTACGTTTCTTATGACGATGTCAATGTCATCTGCATAAGGCAAAAGTTAGGCAGACCTGCTTATTATGCTGCTGGATGTTCTGAACTTTGACTTCCAGGCATACATTAAACAGGTCAAAGGACACTTTCTTCTTTAGTCAAACTGCACTTTTCGTCTCTGTAATGGACATCTGATATAGTAGGATGAGTCTCCTAGGGATGCCCAGTTCCATCAATGGAGAGTATAGCTCATCTCTTATAATGCAGTCGTAGGCCTGTTTAAACTTGATAAAAGGCGTATAAATTCCAAATTCTCTGGTATTTTAAAATATTTGTCGTAGCCTTAAGATCAGTGGTGGATTTTCAGGGACGAAAACCGCATTTATAATCTCCGATGATGGTGTTGAGATGTGGTTTCAGGCGCTCACATAGAATGAACTACAGGATCTTGTACGCCGAGTTAAGTACACTGATTCCACGATAGTTCTTGCATACCTAAATAATAGTCATCATGAAAGCCGAAACATTCAAGCGCAATAGAAATATTTTCAGTGACGGAATTCAAACATTCTTGAAATAAAAATGAGTCATCATAATTGGCTTTGGTATTTAGCAAATTATATATTGAGATAATTGCATGTTTGTTTTTGGAATAAATCTATGGTATTTTAATTTATGAGGCCATTTTTTTTTTTTAAATCAAAAAATTAACAGAAAACAGAAAAACAGTTTTTACAAGTTTTTATTTTTCATATTGAACAATAATAAAATGTTTCAAGAGTTTGCCTAGGCTTTTTTGTGGTTTGTATTTATTTTTACAATAACGAAGAGTATGCATATTTGAATTCCATCGTGAGCAATATTTTTTGCATGATTGAATACATTCTAAATATATGATCTTAAATCTCTTTCTTGTTTTGCTCTCACAATAATCAAATAATCATTAAATCTGTCAAGGTTCGAATCATATCGATAAGTGCTATAGCAGTTGACTTTCATGAGCTTCATCCTTTTCTTCCATTAAAATATTTCCGGAAAGGAATATTAAAAAAATTGGAAACCAAACCATATAGTTAGTGATAACTTCAATAACTTCTTCACGCTAATAATACTCTCCGCTTTTCGTTCAACACAATTTCTGAAAAACTAATAACAAATTAATAAAATTACTATTTCATGAATTTAAGAGCCTCCGTGATTAAGAGTATGACACATTGACATTTCCGAGTTCAAAAGGTCCACAACGTCATTTTATTTTCATGCTTTCACATAGAAATGCCAGAACTAGAAATTTTACTAAGGATATATATAGCTGAATAGATGGGCATTTTTTATGTCTACTAAATAGATTTCTCCGGATACTGTAACATGTATTATTTCTGAATAACAGGGATGACTGAAAGCAGGATTTCCTGAATTTTCAAATCGTACTTCAACAATTGTTTTTAAAACCTGAGAAGTGGATCATGTAATCACGAATCGTTTTTATAATTTATTTTCTACCCTAAAAGAACCTTAAGAAAATACAGAACCTTAAGAGGCAAGAATATTATTCTTTGTCAGAAGAAGACATAACTGGATGATGACAATTGATATGTCCTATGTTGAGGGTTATCTTGTCATACATGAAAAATAATTTGAAATCGGCACAATAGAATTTTGGAACTTATGGCCATCCCATAAATCTATTCCACATATATTTTCTCACTTCTCTTAACATTCTTTATTTATCGATTGCTTATGTTCCCAAATTAGAATAGCACAAGGAAACCGAACAAAACTATACACAACGTTAAGTTCCTAGGACTTGGGTAGCGGTCATTCCACGTAGCATCCAGTTGGCTCAACATTTAACATTTTTTCAACATCGGAACGACTAGGATGGCGTCTTCCAGCTTAAAGAAGCCCAAAGCTGTAGCTTTCATCATCACCCAGACCTAAGCATACTCTGCACTGAATGTTCTCGAATTACATCCAATGGAAGCAATGAATCTCTTAAAATGTTCAGTCTAATTCCCACCTTTTTTTACAGAGTTAAAAATGAATTATTTAACACTGATTTTGTTTGCAAAATTTTGTTGTGTTGGACACGGACATTTTTTGTTGATTTAAAAAAATAAAATGGAATTTTTAATATTTATTTCATGTTTTTTTAATAAAAATAACAAGAATATTTTTGTGTTTCCAAATGCTTTCAGATGCTCCTTCTGATTCGACACATTTTCGAAAATGAATATTGTTTGGTTTTCTTGACTCGATAGCTACTTAAGATTCTACGTACAAAAAAATTCAATTTCCTCAAACAATCCCTCAGATCAAGTGCAAAACTGACAGATACAATCTGAAAGGTCATTTTCCCCAAAAAAAATAAAATCAATATTTTTTTATCTAAAAGTTTTTAGATACTCCTTCTGAGTCAAGAAAACTAAATATTCGATACTTTCTGAAAAATTTGAAGAAAATTAGATGCGAAATTTCAATTTGAAACGGATTTTTTTTTGTTCTGATGAAAAAAATTTTCATTAAAAGTATCTGATGCTTGATTTCCTTGACTCATTAGCTACTTAAGAATATTTCTACATCAAAAAGCATTAAATTTCCCAAAACTTTCCAAAAACAGATCGACTATCTCACTAGAGCAAATCTGCTAGATACAACTAAAAGAAAAAAAAGAAAAACTATTTTTTTTTATCTAAACGTTTTCAGATACTCGTTCTGAGTAAAGGAAACCAAATAATAAAATACTTTTTCGAAGATTTCGAGAAAAGTTGATGAAAAATGTCAATATAAATCTAAAACTTTCTCGTTTCTGAGAGAAAAAAATGTTCATGAAAGTATATCGAGTATCTGACTCACAAAACTGAAAGATAAAATCTGAAGTGTAATTTTTCCCATAAAAAATAAAAGGAATATTTTGATATCTAAGAAAACANTCTGATTCAAGAAAACAAAACAATAGATACTTTTTCGAAGATTTCGATGAAAAATGTCAATTTAAATCTCAAAACTTCTCGTTCTGAGAGAAAAAATATTGACTATTTTTAATAAACTTTTCAAAAATGTTCATGAAAAGTATCTGATGCTTGGTTTTCTTGACTCAATAGCTACTTAAGAATGTATCAACATAAAAAAACATTAAATTTTCCCTAACCATTCAAAAAAGACCCAACAGATCGAGTATCTGACCAGTGCAAAACTCAAAGATACAATCTGAAGGGTCATTTTCCCCATAAAAAATAAAAAGAATATTTTTTTTTATCTAAACGTTTTCAGATATTCCTTCTGAGTCAAGCAAACCAAACAATAGATACTTTTTCTCAAATTTCGAGATAAGTAGATGAAAAAAGTAAAATAAATAAAAATTTCTCGTTCTGAGAGATTTTTTTTTACAATTTTTATCAACTTTTCAAAAATGTTGATGAAAATTATGTAATGTTCGGTTTTCTTGACGATATAGCTACTTAAGAATGTTTCAACTTTAAACAAATTCAATTTTCCCAAGCCATCCGAAAACAACTCTTCAGATCGAGTTTTTACAAGTGCAAAACTGTCAGATACAATCTTAAAGGTCAAATTCTCAAAAAAAAAAAATATTAGTCAATATTTTTTTATCTAAAAGTTTTCAGATACTGCTTCTGAGTCAAGAACACCAAACATTCGAAACTTTCTGAAAAAATTAAAGAAAAGTAGATGAAAAATGTCAATGTAAAAAGGAAATGTTTTCGTTTTCAGAAAAATATTGACTATTGTGTTTCTTGACTCAATAAATAAAGATTATATCTACATCAAAAAACATTATATTTCTCAAACCTTCCCCTTAGAACGACTATCTGACTAGAGCAAATCTGCCAAATACAATCTGAAAGTTAATTTTCCACAAAAAAACAACCAATATATTTTTGCTTTCAGACATTCCTTCTGAGTCAAGCAACCCAAACAATAGATACTTTTTATAATTTTTTTTACTACAATCGAGAAAAGTTGATTGCTGAAAAAGTATCTATTGTTTGACCCTTCAGACCAGTTTTGCACTGGTCAGATACTCGATCTAAGGGGTCGTTTTTGAATGGTTTGTGAACATTTCATATTTTTAATATGGATACATTCTTAAGTAGCTATTGAGTCAAGAAAACCAAGCATCAGATACTTTTAATGAACATTTTTGAAAAATTGATGAAAAATAGTCAATATTTTTCATCAGAACGAAAAAATCCCCGTTTTAAATTGACATTTTGCATCTACTTTTCTTCAATTTTTTTTAGAAAGCATCGAATGTTTGGTTTTCTATACTCAGAAGGAATATCTGAAAACGTTTAGATAAAACAAAAAATCGATTTTTTTTGGGAAAATGACTTTTTAGATTGTATTTGGCGATCTGGCAGTTTGCCCTTGTAAGATACTCGATCTGAGGAGTTGTTCTCGAATGTTTTGGGAAAATCTAATGTTTTTTGATGTAGAAGAATACTTAAGTAGCTATCGAGTCAAGAAAACGATTCAAAAATATATTTAAATAAAACTTTATTTATTTAATTTACGTTCTAATAAATATATTTATAGTATTACTTACATAGCAACTGCTTTCTCGTTGATGTCCAGGTATCTGAAAGGTTGCAGGACATTCAAAAACGACCTTAGATGGTGATACTCCTATTTTGTACCTCTTTCCCGACTTTAGATAAATACCACCTCTATCTTTCGCCATGCTTGAGGCATATATTGATTACTGAACATCCGATCTAAATCATCAGAGAAAGGTGATGAATTCACCTCATCAGTATATATTGCGTAAGTTTGCTCTGATTCGTGAGTCCATCAACACATGAAGTGTATGAGCTCATTCAGTACTTGATGCTACCTGTCGTGTCCTTTTGACATCATTTTCTATATATTATTTATTTTTTCTGTCTAAAATTAAGATTTAATTTTGCTTTCAAGAATTTAGATTTACACCAAAATTTATATACTTATTCCTTATAAAAATAGATACTTTTCGTACTGAAGTCTATCTAGAAAAAATATATATAAACTATCACAAATAACTCGAGCATTGCATTTTAAGAAATTTAATCTTCAAAGAATGTTTCTGTATTTATTTTGATTGTTAACATTTGAGAAAGAAATCTACAGTTTTTCCAAGAAAATTCTAAAACACACATTAAAAATAATACAATTCCAAGGTTCATAGACTTAAATTAATTGAGTTTCATTGCTAATTATAATGCTAAGATTTTGATGGATAACATTAAGAATTAAAAAAAAACTATAAATCGAAGTAATTAAAAATCATATAGATTAGCTATATCACCATAAATTACCACCCAAATACTGCAAGACCCAATAAACAAAAGTCCTTAACAAAAATATACAATGAAATAAAATTTAAGTGACGAACTTAATCGATGAGCCAGAAAGAAAACATTCGAGTATCTTAATTATGTTGATCTTTTTGAATCGAATCGAATATTGAATGCCAAGTTTTACATCTTCCATAAAGTAAAGATGATAGCGAAGATAACGAAATGACGTGGAGAAAAATGACATCCCATAGCAACATCAGACAATCCAATCGAAGAAGAGAAAGAATCGATTACAATTCTAGATAAAATCTGGACATCGTAAAAAAAATATTCTCAAAATCCAATGAAATTATCATAAAAACTTGTAATTTATGATAAGTACGTAAATTGAATTTGGAATTGGGATGGCTATCAGTTATCGATAGTTCTCAATAGACTCAATAGACCCGATAGACTATAGCAAACAAACAAAAACCACTTTCTACTTAGATGTAGACTCTATTGACTATACTTATATTGTTATGCAAGTAGAAAATTTGAAAAGGAAACATATGCGGATTATTCACCGTCCTATAAATTACTGATAAGTTTTAATATTTTATAACAAAATTTTATTTGTTTAACTGCAAAACTCAACTTTCCTCAATCAGACATCATAAATAATTCCATGAGGTGTATGAATATGAAAAATGTATAGGAAGACAGACGGATGGTCGGATGGAATGAACTGAACTGAACATCGCAACGTATAAACTATAAACCCCCTTGACTACACTACACACGGTTTTGAAAATTGCATTCCATTTTTTGTTTCATTTCGTTTTTTCGTAATCAAAATCTCAATGTCAAATAAGCAGATAACCTTCAAATGCACCCCAAAAACTATCAAAACACACAAAATTATTATATTTTATTTGAATTGTGGGAAGGTTGTGCAGTGAGTTTTTTATTTAATTTTGTTGTGGGATGGATGGGTTTTTGAATGTGGGAAGGTGTATTATTTTTCTAGGGATTGTGATTTTTTTTTATATTTTAATTTATTGTGTGTAATTTGTCTAGAGCTTAAGAAGCTTCCACTCTCGAAACATTAATTTTCTAAACTACCTATTTATTGTTTTAAAACGCACTTCTGATTCTTTTAAATTTTCTTTGATAACCTTTGTATATTATGAGCATCGTCGTCCAATCGAAATTAGTGATAATGCTAAATTAAGTTCAAATGTTAACGTTTCGTTTGGAGACAGACTTGTGATTAAAATCTATAAAAAATTATATTGTGAATCAGATGCTAATTGACTTGATTATTGGGTCTTCCGGATCTTTAGACTTTAGTCTCTGTATACTTTTATAATTTAATTAAATTATGACGAGAAGTAGTGATAAGCAAATTATATCATGAAGATTTAATTACGATATCGTGGGGATCAACTGAAAGCAGTTGATAAAATACCTAGAAAGCAAACATTCCTATAGTATCACTGCTTTTTTGAAGGAGATCTTCAGAAAAATTAAGAAATGGGTTTACATAGCAAACAAAAATTCTTCAGCTGTACCAAAACAATAAATACCTTAAATATTTAAAAAAATATTATAAAAATAAAATAGTATTATAGAATAAAAAAATAATAGAAATGCAAACAACAATTAATCATTTAATTTAATTTTTAAATTTTTACAACACAAAATATTTATCTGCATAAATATATAAATTATAAAATGAAATGTTTTATAACAAATACAAGAAAAAAAGGTGAAAATATTAAAAAGCTTCAGCAAAGAAAAACATGTTTTATATTACAAAAAAAATTTAATTATAAAAAATTTAACATTAAAAATATTTTTAAGACTTAAAAAAACATGTAACTATCTTCAAACATAAAAACAAAAAGCTAGTGTCTATTATACTATAGTATTTAGTATACTATTTTATTTTAATTTGTGTGTGTTTTCAAACAAATGAAAAGTAGATTTAAAATAATTATTTCAATATTTAAATTTTTAATTTTTCTTACTTATTTCTAAATAAAACTAGCTTTAATAAAAAAGTGTCTTGGATTGTAAATTTTTCAATAAAATTATCCTAATCCCGTGAAACCATCAAACATACTTTTCAATAAATACTACATTAAAAAAAAAATTACAATTCCAGTAAAGCGTATAAAAAACATTTAAAATTAAAATAAATTAAAGTCAAAATTAAAATAATTAAAGTCTAAATATGACTATTTATAACACTTATTTTTAAGTGATCGATTTTTTTAAATTTCAATTTATTTTTATTTGAGTATTCGAGTTCATATTTTTTAAATTCTGAAGCTCAGGAATTTTAAACTTTTTTTTTGAAAGTTAAATAAATAAACAATATATTGCTTTTTGTTGCTTAAAAGTGTATGATTTGTTTTAGTATTATTTATAAATCATGAAGCTTTAGAGTTTTCGAATATTTAGGGTCAAGGAAACATTTGCTTTTTAAATTTTTTTTATTGCATATTTCATTTTGAAGTCAACAAACATTAAACAAAAATAAGATATATAAATAAGTGTATTATATTAGATTTAATCTCAAAAAAATTATTAATGAAAACACAAATTATTCGTTCTAACGTAACTAACAATTTGAACAATTCGGATAACGTAAAGATACCCAATCAAAATTAAATCCGTTATACCACCCCTGTCTAATTATGCTTAATGATCATCACTGTTCCAGAACGCTGTATTAGTTTTTATATTGTTTTTATCCCGAGTACTTTAAGAATTTTAGATTAACTATTTGGCTTCTCCCTTCGCTGTGAGTCTGATTGTAGCACTAGCTGCTAAGTTATTTAGAGAAAGTTTCTTTCCTAGGAATTACTAACATAGCTAACAGTGTAGCCGCAGGTGAAATCCTCATGGCCTACAGTTCTTCGTTACCATGGTATAAATATAACAGGTATGGCACAAATACTATGTGTGTCTCGTTTTTTTATGCATTTCCACAGAATATTGAGTCTGAATTCAAAATGTGTCTGTAAACAAGTGGATTCTAAAATATAATTTTGCCATAGAGTTTTATTTTACTTTGGATTTATTAACATGTTGCCAAACATATTATAAAACGACGACTTACCTCGAAACATCAAATTCTAAGAACATGAACTTTGACTTACAAATACTAGACCTGCTTTGCTAAAGAAATGCCATGGACAAATGCAACCAGTCTTCAAAATTTTCAAGATTTTTAAAGAAGCTTTGAATCCAGCTAAACTATAGGAATTTAGATTCATTGGACCGCCGAGCGATGGAGTGTTGAATATTGGAATGGTCCTTTTCCTAGTGAAGAGGGCTAACTCCGACTTGTCTGGGTTTTTCTCCATAGACCACAGTTGCTCATTGCTCATTCCTCTAATAGTTTCATCTACACATCCACTAATTACTGGGGGAAAGAATCCTGAGGATATAAGAATCGCATAGTCAGCGTAGGCTACTACCCACAGCAGAACTTCCTTCACTGAGTATATCACCTTAGATCGAAAAATATAATATCGAATCAGAAAGATCGAAGACAAATTATATATCCGCAAGCTCAATCTTCTTATCCGAGGTCAAATTAATATCTCTTTTTAATGATTTGTTCTTTACGTGATTTACTCATTTTCTCGCGTTTCCCCGATATCAAATGGTAAATCACTTAGATTTTTAAGGAGGAAATCTAACACATAATTTCAAGAAATCAAATCTTTCAAAATCACTGAAAAATAATAAAATCAGATATTATCAACATTTTAAGGTAATTTACAAAATCTAATCAAAAACGTACAAATTCTTTAGTTTTCAGCGAAATCTTTCCGTACACAATTCAAAATCCTTACAATTTTGTAGTTTTTATTGTATATTTTCTTTTTTGCTTAGATTATATTATCTAATTGAAGAGTTTTATTTTCTTATTTGGACTTTTTTTTAAACATTTAATTAAAAATTATATTATATATTATATACAACGATTTCATACAAAAAAATATTTCAATAATAAGTTGTTAACTTTTTTAACAAAAATTGTGTATTAATTTATATAAAAACAATATCTTAATAAAAAACAAAAAAGCTTTGAAGAAAAATATTCATTTAATTTGAAAAAGTTAAAAGATATTATTTAAAAAAAGATTGAATTGAAAAATGTTCTCAGATTTTCAAAAAATAAAAAAATAATTTTCAAATTTGTTATTAAAAATATGAAAATAATTATATAAATACATAACTGTATTATAGTGTCTTAATTTCCGATGGTAAAAGGAAAAATATAAGATATTCTGCTTCTATAATATATTCTATATATTCTATAATTAAAAACTAACAGGAGGAAATATCTTTAAATTAAATTAAAGGGCTTTGAGCTTAATAAACTGCAATATTCAATTTTTTAATAACATATTTTTGAATATTATATTGTAAATTTTATTTTTAATTCGTGTTTTTACGTTATAATTTTCGATATTTTTGTTTTTGACAATAATTTTTCGGTAAAATATGTATTTTTTCGATGAAAAGTGTTTTAATCTCTTCAAATTCGAGTTTTTAGTTGGTGTGTTTCGATTTCTTTATTCGATCTTTTAACTTTCTATCATACGGCATTCGATCTTTTTAAAATCGACATTATAGTATTTCAATATTAAGATTTTCGATCAAAGGTGGTATAGCCTCGTTCACTACTAGTACCTCTGAAACCTTATTGAAGACGACTGAGACCTCCATCGAGCATTCTCAGTTTACTTTGGCAGTTTTTTTTATTATACACGGAAAAAAATAAGTAGTAAATTAAACAAAAAAAAAAGCATGGACGATTTTTGCAGCATATCAAAAGCTCAATTTCTTTAGGAAATTTTACTACTTTTAGTTTATTTTACTACTTCAAATAAAAAAATACATTCGACTGGATTTGAACAACATTAGTGATATTCACTAACTTTAGTAAAATTCGATACATGAAAAAAAAAAGAATGCATTCAACAGGATTTGAACCCAGGTCATTTGTATAGTAAAAATGAATTATTTTACTATTTGTACGTTTTACTATTTCAAAGTTTATAAATGGTAAATTATACTAGTTCTAGTGAATTTTACTACTCAAAAATTTATAAATTATTTGCTACTAATAGTAAATTTCAATACTTAGTAAAATTCACTATTTGCTAGTCAGTGTTACTACTTAGTAAAATTCACTATTGGCTAGTCAGTTTTACTACTTAGTAGTAGATTATTGAATCAGAAGTACAGGGTTTGTCAAAATGTTTGTAATTAATCAATTAATTATATACGTAATTTTAGCATGTATTTAATTAATTGTGGGGAAATGTGGGTCTTTAGAAAAAATCTGGATATTTATTTGAAATCAGTGAAATAAAACGCTTCAGAAAACCATCACATTAAATCGTTCTTTTCTAAGCTAATAAAGCTCATAATTAATTGTGTAGCTAATTTTTAAACTCTGGTAGTAATTTATACTATTTCTAGAAATATTTCACACAAGAAATTTTGTAGAGAAATTTACTACGGAAAATTGGAAAAATTTGCTACACATAGTAGTAAATTTTACTAGAATGATAATTTCACTTCTTATTTCTAGTAAATTTCGCTATTTATTTATTTCCGTGTATGTGTATGTCCAAGACCCTCTCCAGTACCTTAAGAACGAATGAGGATTGGTTGATATGTCTATAGTCCTTGGCTTCCTTCCTGCTTTAGGTATAAAAACGACTTTTAGTGAAATTTTCATAAGCTGTCCTCTGTTTTTCTTTATGCTATATCGGTATAGGATTCGATCCCTGGTATAGTCAAGAGTAGAAGATTGACGCTAAAGAGCTGAAGTTACTCATTAGAAGATGTGGAATTTTGACTATAATTCAAATATGTACATTTTTAACAATAAAATGTGTGTAATATGTATTGTACAAGTAAAATAACTGACACACTCAATACAATGTGTATATTCACAGAAAAAGAGAATCAATCTGGAAAATATTGCATTGAAAAAGCACCTCAAAAATCGTATTTCAATTTATATATTGTTTGGTATAAATATTTTTTCATAACAGTATATATTCGATGCTGTTCTAGACATTAATAAAAAAATATATAACAAAAAAGGAAACTATAATGTCTGTTATCAAAAAATTATTATTTCGAAATTATGAAGAAATATCCATTTGAATCTCAAAATTTTTCGATCTCAGGAAGAAATATTGACTATTTTTCATCAACTTTCCAAAAATGTTCATGAAAAGTATTTGATGCTTGGTTTTCATGACTCGATAGCTACCTTAGAATGTTTCTACATCAACAAATATTAAATTTTCACAAAACATCCGAAAACAACCACTCAGATCGAGTATCTGACTAGAACAAAACTGTCAGATAGAATCTGAAGAGTAATTTTCCCCAAAAAAAATTTAAAACAAAATCTTTTGTATCTAAACGTTTTCCGATACTCTTCTGATTCAAGAAAACAAAGCAATTTTCATTATTATTTTTGAAAAAGTTGATGAAAAGTAGTAAAAAAAATCTCAGAACGAACAATTTTTACATTAAAATTGACATTTTTCATCAACTTTTCTTCATAACTTCCAAAAAGTATCAATTGTTTGGTTTTATTGAATCAAAAGGAGTCTGTAAACAATTCGATTAAAATAATATTGTTTTTATTTTTTTTT
>JXPG01004948.1:551-11771 GCA_001015175.1 Megaselia abdita | reverse complement strand
CATTTATTTTAGTTACAATTTTTTGTTCACACATTTTCTTTACATACTTTTTTAACGTCTATGTAAAAAAAAATATTTTTTTTTACACTACATTTTGCCCACCCTGCAGATAAATTCACAGGAGGCTATGATTTATTTATGAGAATTTATAATTATATTTGTAATTTTAAAATATATACATAATACAGTAAAATATATTTTTAATGAATAAGATATTTTACATTTTTTTTTTAAATTAATAAAAGAACTATTAAATTAGGAAAAAACAATTCTTGGAGGCTCGCTTAATTTTTGTATAGTATAGTGTCAAGCAGCAAATATATTATACATTTCATGTTTTTTGATATTTTAAAAGATTTTCTATTTTCATAATTTTTATGAAAAAAAATACCCTTATGTACTCGTTTTGTCCGTCTGTCTGTCCACCTTTTGTAACGAAGATTTGAAGGGGTAAACATTGTTCGATATTGACATGCGATACCTCATTTTAAAGGTCTATCTGACTACTACAAACTTACATAAACAGAAATTTTATTGGTTGACACCAGATGGCGTTTGGACTTAAATTCTGGAAGCTTCCATTTTAAGTATTTTTAAATTTCAGGTAAGAAAGTCTTATCCGATTTTCAAGTTTGATACCGCGTTTTAAAGGTACTGCTGAAGCCCCCAAATCTCATTATTACTTTTTGGAATTTCGGAATGCAGTGGCGTAGGAAGGCGAAAAACAGTAAAATGGCCTCTAAAAAATTGACATTTTAGTGCATAACTTCGTTATCTGGAATCATGTAGGGTCATTATTTAGAAGGTGCCAATAAAACCTACAAACCCTATCAACATCTTGGAAATATATGGGCGTAGGAAAGGGGCAATTAAAGACAGATTAATTTTTATGGACTTTACGAATCCTATAGTATGATAATTATGGTTCCTAATATATTATTCGAAGTGAGGATGGGGACAGAGACTATGAGTTGGGTAATTTTATAATTCATTTTATAACAAAAAAACCCTAGTGCTACTACGGAACGTAGTTCTACTGCACCGCTTCATTACAATTTCTTGTTTGAATTAATTGTCCATTTTCTACAAAAAAATATAAATAATTGTTTAAAGAAAATTTTAAACAATACCTGCCTACCTTATCCCAATCAACCAAACAGACACTTCGTCAAAATAAGTGAAAAAATGCCGAAAAAAAAGATAGACGAATATTTGCGAATCAAACAAAGAAAAAACACGATAACAAATATTAAAAGTGAAGATATGAAAAATGGAAAAAATGCAGTTGTTCAAACATCAATTAAAAAAATTAGTTTATGGGTACACCATCAACTAACTACTAATTAAAGCTATGAGAATAATTGATTGACGTCAGAGAACAGAGCAAGTAAAGCCATCAGCCAGTTGGAGAAGAGAGCAGAACTGAACAGAACTGAACAGAGCAGAAAGCCAGAACCCGAAAACCGACATAAAGAATAAAATAAAAAATGGTGGCCGCAGTTAGTTCTAACGAAATTTAGCCATTTAAAAAAACCCGCACCAACACATTGACACTCACCACACAAAAAAATATTGATTGCACTTTTTTGCGTTTTTTATATTATTTTTCGTTTTTGTAACCGAAAAACGCAACTTTCTTCTTCTTTCTTTTCATAGAAAAAAAAAAAGCTATTCTAAACTAAATGCACCTGTACTTTGACGGTTGGCTGGAATGGATGGAATATTCAAATCGCATTCGATACTCAACTCATGCTATGCCAAGCCATGCCATCCATACAATTTGTGGAGAAGAAGAAGCCATCATCATCACAATTATCTGGGGAGCTAAGACTATCTATCTAGATAGATAGTTAGTTGGTTGATATCAAGCTATAGATAGATAGATATCAAGTAGACTAGCTTTTGGAGCGGAATAGAAATGAAGGTACACAGAGAAACAGATACATCAATGAACCGGTTTATTTGCCTTGGAATTGAAGTTCATTCATAAAAAAACGTCTAAATTGCTTAACGAAATGCAATGCTATGCAACTGCCACTGCACTCTATCCACTCACACATACACTCTCTTAAGATACTAAATTTTTATATGAAAAATGCTTTTTTTTTTCTCCATATTTTTTTCAAGTAATTTTTTCATAATAATTGGTTGTTAGATAGATCCACATATAATTTTTTTTTGTGTTTAGTTGGCTTTTTTGTTGTTGTTGGGTTGATGGCGGTTGGTTGGTAGTTCGCTGTTGTATTGATGTGATTGGACCAATTTACAGGGTGTTTGGGGGTTATTGATTGAAGGTTCTTATTAACTTTTAATAGGACAGCTGGAAATTACTTGCTTGTGAACATAACTCTTCATCTTACGTTATCTGCTAAATTACTTTTAATCAACAGCAATATTTTGTTTAGTGATCATAACGTTGTTTTCAAAGTTTACGGACAGACACACAAAACTCTTAAGTTAACTATTTTATTGGAAAAAAGTAATACAATTAACCAGAATTAAGAAGTTTACATTAGCCAATAGGAATGGTTTCTTTTTAATTGTGTCCCTCTTTAAAAAAAAATGTATACTCTCTTTTCACAAAGAAAAACAATTATATATATTGAGAGTTCTTGAATCCTAGAAATTTCCATAAAGTTGTTGGACATGCCTCCTTCGCCTAGTAAGATCAATAATATGTCTATCCAATTATGTATCAAGTTTTTAAAAATACATCTAAATATTTGATTAATTTAATACATTAGGTAAATGGTTATTACTGGTGCTAGCACTCTGACTATTCTGAGTTCAATCCTCAGTGCACACGTCAGAATTTTACACACAAAATAAAACGCCTCTAGAATTAAAAGAAAAAGAGAATCAAACTGGAAAAATTTTGCTTTGAAAAAGTATCCCAAAAATCGTATTTGAAGAACGTATTTCAATTTCAGCGCCGCTTGAAATTAAGAAGGAAATATTTGATTCATCAAAAAACGATTGAGAAATATTTGTAATAGAGAGATTTAGTAAACTCTACTTAAGAAATATTACCTTATCTTATATAAAATATAAATCTTATATAAATATATAAAATATCGTTATGTAACATTTGTTTTCTTTAAGATTTCTGAAAGAAGTCTTTTTTAATAACCAAAAGTCTAAAATAAGTCTTATTTCTTCGAAAAGCTGCTTTGAGAAGGTTTAATAATTACTTTATTCGCGGTGAAGTTGTTTAGAGAGTTCTTTTTAAAACTGCTTTAAGAAAGCTTAAAACACTTTCAGATTTTTAAATTCTTTGAAAATAATTCTTTAACATTAAATCGTTCTCCCAGATAACCAATTCCTGAAATATTATTTAATAAATCTAAAAGATTTCTTGAAACATTCTTTTAAACGTCTGAAGTTATCTATTAGAATTATTTTTCAATCTTCTTAAAGTGATCTAAAGAGATCTTTCGGAAAACGATAATAATTATTGAATACTATTTGAATTACCCTTAGACCCTAACCACATAGTAAAACAGATATTTTCAAAACCTTATATCTTGAAATCGTTTTCAATATTTTTCGAACACGTTTCAATACCATTTACTTCATTCTCAGAACTTTCCCATCGACCCCAAAATTTGTTTAACACTGATATTTTTCATATCTCGAAAAACGTTTCAATATTTTTCGAAAACTTAAAAAAATATTTGCTTAAAATCTTATTACATTTCTAACTACAACAAATTTAAAGTTCAACCGAAGAAAGACGGTTTTTCCAAAACCTCATACCTTGAAAGCGGTTTCAATATTTTTCGAAAACTTTCCAAAACTATTAACTTCAGCCTCAACCATTCACAACGATACCAATATACAAAACATGATTTTCTCGAGTTTTATATAAGACATTTGAATTTTGAAAGCAGAAAAATTACTCGAAGTCTTTGAAATTTCTAAGTCATGACAAATATTACCATTCTATTCAAACAATTTTTTAAGAAGTCTTCTTTCTTTATTTCTAAGAAAAGAAAAATTAGAACAATTATGATTTCTTAAAGAAGGGTTGTGTAATCAATCTTCAAAGATTAAAACGTTATTTAATTCGTTAAATTATCCCAATTTCTCAAAGTACTCATTTTTATTTTATTTTACACTTATAGTGTTATTGAGATTAAATCATAACATAATAAAAACTTATCTATACAAATTTGAATTTTCCATTTTTTAAACTATTTTGTTTTTATTTGGTTTACTTTTTTCCCCATTATATAATATGTTAAATTTAATGTTTATCCCCATCCACACTTTTAAAAATATTTTTAAAATTAAAAAGACATATTTATAAAATTAAAAACTCTTCATTTAATTTAAATATTTTCAAAAATATTGAGTGTTCAAAAATAAATATAGAAATCAATTTAATTTATATTGTATTATTATAAAATGTTTTAAAGTATAACATTAATTATTTAACAATATTAAGGAAGAATTTTCTTACTTAAGCTTCTCATTAATGACAGAATTTTTTCTTACAGTAATTAATAGCGCGAATATTATTAGATTCTCCTTCACACTATTTATTCCCATAAGGAAAAATTCTATCATTAATGAGATGATTAAGTAATAAAATTCTCCCTTAAAAATAGATCACATCTCAAAAGATTTTTAATAAAAATAAAATTTAAAAAAAATGTTTCGTAATATTTTTTGTTTATCAAAATGAAACATGGATAATCAATTTATTTTAAAAAATAAGGAACTACAAAAATTAATATAAATTTCTTAAAAAAACGAAATATTTAAATTAATAAAGAAATATGAAAATATAAATTCAAAAATGTTTAAAATGTTAAAATTATAAAACTTTTTCCCTATTTTAATAAAAAAAATATTTTGTAATATTTTTGTTTATTAAAATCAATCATGCATAATAAAATTATTTTAAAAAAATAAGTAATTTAAAAAATAAATATAGATTTCAAAAATTAAAAATTTTAATTAATTAAATTATTAAAAAAAAAAATATTCAAAATCAAAAAAAAAATCTTCAATTTTAAAAATGTTAAAATTATAAAACATTTTCTATATTTTAATATAATATTAAAAATTTCGTAAAATAAATTTCAAAACTTAAAAAACTAAAATTTATTAAATTATTAAAGAAATATCGAAATATAATTTTTTTTTGTTTATTTCAAAGATTGTAGTTTTTTAAATGAAATATGTAATAAAGTTACCTTACCTTTGAAATATTTGAAAATTAAAATTTCATAAATATTTAAACTTCAAAACACAACAAAATAATATATTTGTGATTAATTATCTTAGCTTAAAAAAGTTTAAAATTTTTGAAAATGCGAAAATCAAATATTTAAAAATATACAAAAATTATATTTTTTTAAAAAAATCTGTAAATTAACGTAAACATTTTAAGTTGGGTATTTTAGAATTTTTTGGGTACACAGAAAAAATAAATAACGAAATTCACTAGAATTAAGTAGTGAAATTATGGTTGTAGTAATATTTACTATAATTGACTACTATTTGTAGCAATTTTTCCTAATTTGAATAGTGAATTTTTCTAACAAAATTCTTGTGTAAAATATCTCTACAAATAGTAAAAATTACTGCGGATGCAATTGTAAATTTTACTACTAAATAGTAAATCCGATTAGCAACTAGTGAATTTTACTAAGTAATAAAATTTGCTATTAGTAAAATTCATAAATTATTGATTAGTAAAATGCACTGGAACCAGTAGAATTTACTACTTAAAAATCAGTAAAATATTTTTTTGTTACTATATAAATGAGAAAGGTTTAAATCTTGTTGAATACATAATTTTTTAGGTAGCGAGTTTTATTAAATGTCGTGAATACCACTAGTGCTGTTCATTCAAATCCAGTCATATGTATTTAAAAAAAATTGAAGTATTAACATTTACTAAAAGAAAGAAATACTAAAGAACAAGCAAAATTTTGGTAATAAGATAGGTGTGAGTTCCAAGCCTGGTAGAGGCACTAGTAATAAATTATGTAGATTCCAAATAAAAAAGTTTTAAGCTAAGATACTCTCATAGCTCATAAATATATAGGAAGCAAACATTCCTTATTATCCCTGCTTTACCCTGAGTTACCTCTAGCTCGTTATGTAAATTAGTTTTTTTTGTTTCTAATTATACAAATTTATTATTTTTTCTATAATCTTGAAACTACTTTTAATATTTTTCTTAATTTTAAAATTGTTTTAAAATTATTACCTTTTTGTTTTTTTTTAAGACTTTTATTTTGTTTAATTTTTTAAATAAGAATTAAAAAAAAATGTAATTAGGATTGTAATTGTTTTAAAATTAAAATTTCGGTAATTTGAATTTAGAGCTATGTTTTAAAATTTGATAATTTTGAGTTTTAAGCTTTGTACGAAATAAAATCTAGGATTAATTTGAATAACCCACACTGAAAACACAAATGTATACCCTACATATTTTATTGATAAAAATAAACAAATTTTATTTGTTTTCAACATTCCACATATTATTTCAATTTAATATTTTAATTTAATCTCGCTTCTCAACATTTTGCATTAAATTATATATGCATTTAATACAGTATATATAAAAATCACAATGTAATTAATCAACGAAAAAAAGAAAATATAATCAACTAAATACCATTAAAACCAAACCTAAATTTAACTGCGAAAATAACCCCAATTAGAATCTCATCAATCAAAGGCGATGACGCCGACGTCGAACTAATCACCCTGTAAAATAGGCTTTTATGCAATCTAAATCTTCAAAACAGATAGAACGAAAAATCAGAGGAAAGAAGAAAAAAATTAATAATATTATATTTAATTTTAGAGTGTTGTGTTTCAGTTCGATATACAGAATACAAAGATTAGAGAATGGAAATGAAATATAGAACTTATCGTCCGTCGTTAACCGACAACAAAACAGTAACCAGTTTTCTTCTATATTTTCAGGAAATTTCAATTTTAATTGAATTGAATAATATATTTATTATGTAGAAAAAAAATGAAAAATTGCAATCTGCTCGCTGTCTTGAACTTCCTGAATGTTCATTATAAGCTGGTTTCCAGATTGATTTCGTGTGTATTTCTATTTTATTTTCTTATTCCAAAAATGGAAATTAGGGTTACCTTTTTTCTCCGCTGTTCAGTTTATACGTACTTCCTTATCTCGTTTTTTTTCTATTTGCCTTTTTTGTAATTATATAGGTTTTTTATATACCGCATGTTTTTTTCTGAGAGATAAGAAGGCTTGTAGTTTAAGTTTTCTAATTTATTGGCAGATTTTTAAGGACAAACTTTTTAATTATGGTCGTCAAAATGTCTCGGTTGAAAGTGCGTTAAAAAAAATTGAAACTATTCAGTAAAAAATAAGTAGTAAATCTTACTACTAAATTACTACGTAAGTGATAAAGGTATACTTCAGGTTTTATTTTTAAAATATATGTTTCTGTTAATTAGGATTAAAAAATGAACACTTCATTCATAAATCCAATAAGTGATCACATGCGTGAATAAAAAGAAGAGCAATTCTCCCCCCGATAAAGACGAAGCCTTGCTCCTTATTTCTTGTATTTCCTCATAATTGACAGTGGAAGTAGGAAATTCCAAATTATGATTGTTCTCATGGGGACAATCAAAGAATATTCTGGAGCTTTCCTCAAATGCACTTTTGCCGAAAGCAATAATGGTAGGTGGGAAATAATCCCACACTTGCGTGGACACCAAAAGCTCTGTTTCCTTCAAATAGAATTTGATCCAACCATCTGTAAAAAAAATTTACATTTCAAAAACTGGTTCTGGAAATTTGAACTACCTTTTGTGATGACCAAATGCAGCAGAGTGTAGTAAAATCGATCGGTTACAGCTGTCTCATCAGCCTCCTTCAGAACCCTCCAAGAACCATACCTTGTTTCAGTTTGAGCTATGGCTGTTTTGTAATTTTTTCCACCTCCACTTCCATGGATGAAAGCCGCGTAATGCATTTTCGTAAAATTTGAACTATCGCTGATTCTTACATGCATGTCGTGTCCTAGGACGTAGAATTTCATCCTTAAGATTTCATCAATTCTAGCTTCATTGTGGTATAATTCAGAAATCTCGAAACTATCAATGATTTCATGGTGATCTATGAGAAGCTCTCTACAGCCTTGAAGATTTGATATTTTGATCTCTCTATCATAGCAGGACACAAAGACCACAACACTTATTATTACTAAAACTTGTCTACTAATGCAGAACATTTTCACAACTGAAGACGGGAATATTTTGAGATCAGTTTTTATGCAGCTTCTTATCTTCTGAGGAATTTCTTTGTATTGGAAAATGCTATGAAAGGCTTTGAGTTCCGCTTGATATTTTATCTTTTCAGAATTAATATGACTTAATTGTTTAATATGACTGATTCAAACAAAAAAAGAGTAAAACTACAAACACAATTAATACCAAAAATGAATAAGTTTCAGTCCAGCAGAAATACCCCACATTAATATATGCAGTACTTTCCTCTCAGATATTAATAACATCTTCTGATATAAGAGCTGGTATTATGAGTGTCTTGTAGATCTTCAGTTTAGTTTTTCTTCGTATAAACCTTTTTTGGGCCACTATATCATATCATCCGCATATTTCAGTAATTGAATTGGTTTCGTGATGATGTTACTTGATGTTCGAGTATAGGCTCTTCGTACAAAGACTTTCAGTCAGATGTTAAACAAGACACAAAATAAATCATCTCCTTACGAAAACTTTGGCTTCTTGTATACACGAGCAGCATTTTTGGATAGAGTCAACTGAAATATTAAGATGAACTGATCCATTACTATATATAACTCATTTCTAACAGTACTGTTGTACACCTGTTTAAAATGGATGAATAAGTAGTGCGTATTCATCTAAATTTTACGAGTCTTCTCAATTATCTGCTTCAGTGTAAAGATTTGGTCAGGGTCTGAAGCACCATTCATATTAAACAAAAGAAATTGTTGAGGAAGGGTTCCAAGCCCTCACATGAGATAAAACATGGAATATTAAGAAGACCTACCTCACTTGTCATATATAATGTTGAGAATATCTTCTGGAAAAGCTGATGCAGGTATTCTACGATGCTAACTCCAGTGCTTTTCATGAGCTCATTTGAAATTCCATCGGACCCAGGACTTCTATTTAAGTGGCGGTATTTGGTCTTCTTCATGAACTGATTTCCTGTTATCATTGCCAAGAAGCTTTGCTTCTTCACCAGGTGTATCGAAAAAATCCTTCCATCTAGCGAAAAGGCTAGAGTCTATAGTTGGCTGCTTGAGCCTTCTTGGTTCTTTCTTCAATGTTTCTACTCCAAAGAAGCTTGGAATACAGGTAAACCTCCAGGTATTTAGCTCCGCTGGTGAGAACAAGACAATGACCTTTTCCAAGAAAAGAGGATAAACTGAGTCTTGTCTGGATTTACCCCCAGATCACACTCCATTAATTACTGAGGGAAACTACCACCTAAACTCTATGCTCTTCAATTTTCTGCAGAACTTCGTTAACTACTAACAGCAATGTCAGTATTGATGACAACCCAGTATGGTTGATATCTAACGCTCGTACAATAGCATCTCTTGTAATGTTATTGAAAGTCATATAGAAGCACGAAGGCTGTCAAAGTAGAGACTGCTCTAGTCTCAATCGTCTTCACCACCTATTTCTCATCGAGCTGACCTCCAGAGATAATATTCTCTCTGAAGTCACTCCTTATGTATACGTCTAAAATCCGCTCCAGTACCTTAAGACCGAATGAGGATAGGTTTATTGGTCTATAGTATAATTGTCTTTGGAGTGATTAATCCTTCCTGCTTTATTGTAGTTAGTTGTTTTAGGTTAAGTTCGATCCACTGTGCTCATGTCAGAATTTGTCTTTCGTAAGAGTCGGATATACTACCTATTGTTGATGAAATAAAAGGGTACCTCTAATATACTCGTTAAATAGCAGACAGCTCATCACTGACTCTTCAGAGGAAGAGGGGAAACTAACAACAGATGTAAAAGACCTGGTAAACACATTTGAACCAAAAATTCCTTAATACCACTGCTACACTTTGAGTCACCTTTGGTTCGTTGTGTGATTTAGTTTTTATGTAAAACGCGACCTTTACTTACTTTCATCTAGCTGGAATCATATTATGAGTCTTTAAAAATATTGTAACAAGTGGTTCAATCAAATCCGCAATATAGAGCTTGCATAATTTTTGGGAATATACCATCTACTACTTATACCATATTACCCAGTAAACAATTTCCTTTCTTAAAGACTTCTTCAGGGTTGGCAAAATGTGTTTCTTACAAACATTTCTAATTACATACGTAATTTTAGCATGTTATTAATTATTTGTAGGGAAATGTATTTGAAATCAGCGAGAAAAAAACCTTCAGAAAATCGTTACGTTTCATAATTATTTTCTAAGCTAAGAAAATTCCTTTTTGTATGTAATTAATTGTATAGCTAATTTTCCAACCCTGGACTTCTTAAAGAAGTCTTCTCAAAGAAAACAGAAGTCTTATTTCTTCGAAAAGCTACTTTAAGAAGTCTCGAAGAAGTTTGAATAATTACTTCATTCGCTCTGAAGTTGTCTAAGAGTGTTCTTTTTAAAAGTTCTTTAAGAAGGGTTTAAGAGCACTTTCAGACTTTTAAATTCTTTGAAGAGAATTCTTTAAGAAACATTAAATCGTTCTATCAGACAGCAAATTCCTTTCTTTAAGAAATATTGAATACATCTTTTCAAAGAAATCAGATATATATAAGATATTTTTAAAGTGGTTTTATATGACTGACTAGTGCGAAACGAAAAATAGATATGAAGTAACACTGAGTGAAATAAGTTTAAAAATTTCCATTTCCATCGCACTAGATACATTTAAACGAAAAATTTAAATAATTGAAGAGTTACTTATATTAACGTTGAAATATCCGGGAGGACTGGTTTTTGAATATTTGAATTCGGAAAACTATTTTTGCATCAGTAGAATCCGTATAACTATCATTGGTTTCTTCACTTGATTGGGACCATCTACCGTCGGGTAATTGTAGATGCGTACTGAACTCCCTGTCTACCTTTTTATCTTCCACAAATAGTTTAATGTTGACGTACGCCTTTGACATCGCAGGTAGTTCCCTCCCAAGCAGCAAAATTCGGTTTTTGATACCTCTAGAATACCTCTTCATTTGGTAACTTCTTCTATCCTTCTTCT
>JXPG01004944.1:5026-16302 GCA_001015175.1 Megaselia abdita | reverse complement strand
AATCTCAGCATTAGCATTTTTTGCATATGTGCTTCTGTGGCTATGCACTTTAAGATGAAGTAGTAATTTTTTAGTAAAATTTACTACTTATTTTTTTCTGTGTACTTTATTTAGGTAGGGAATACTGAGTTCTTAATTGATATAGGTTGTTGGAATATTCATATCTGTTAAGTTTACGGAAAGATTGTTTTTTTTATACTCTTCCTTAATGCTTAAAAAATGTATCTAAAAAGTAGAATTCATAGATTCCATTCGGCTATGGCTTCACTTTGCATTACTCTTGTTCTAATTATTGCTATGTTTAACTCGATTCAGAAACATTTCGGATTTTACATGAAGAAGGTGACATCTTCATCCATTTAAGCAAAATCTAGAATTTCGCCACCGATGTCCCGCAAGTAATTGGAACGCTCTAATGATGCAGAAAGATGGACAAAACCTTTTGGACTTATGAGGAAGGTAGAGATTTTTAGAGAAAAAATTGACACCCAGAAAGTTCTATCAATAGATGTCTACGGAAAGGTCACCATCAACAATCTGAAATGATGCACCTGGAAATCTCTTGATAAATGATGATGATATTCTCTCTAGATGGAGGGAGTATTTAGCAGCAATACCAGGGAATCAGTTTATGAAGACCTTCTTGGCAACGATATTAGGGAATCGGATGAAGAAGACGAAATACCACAGCCCTCGCTATAAGCAAACAAGACTCCTGGGTCCGTTGAAATTCCAGCTGAGCTCATGAAAGGCACTGAAGACAGCTTCGTAGGATACTGCATCGGCTTTTACATAAGATATTGTCAACTTTATGTATGTCAAGTGAGTGGCGTCAAAGTATGATAACACCTATATACTAAAAAGATGACAAGAAGGTCTGTAAACACTTTTTTTGCGTGCTCAATGTTTCATTTAAGATTCTATATTTAATCTTATTTGATCGTCTGAAACCTTTTCTTGAAAACATCCTTGGAGAATATCAATGTGGATTCAGACTTGGAAAATCTACATCTGATCAGATCTTCACATTGCGGATGTTACTTGAGAAGACTTGTGAATTTCAGATTGAAACAAATTAAATATTCATAGATTTTAAACAAGCGTATACGACAGTATTGTTAGAGACGAGTTATAAGATGATTTATCTTGCGACTTGTTTAATATCTTTCTGGAAGTCTTAGTACGAAGAGCCGAAATTCGCACATGAAGTAAAATCATCACGAAATTGATTCAATTGCTGGGATATGCGGATGACATCAATATATACTATACTACATAATATATACTATACTATATAAGACTCCGGTGGCTGGACTGCCTAGAAGAGAAGTTAACATCAAAGGGAGTCAGTAACTGGAGGGCAACAGCTGTAGACCGACCGAACTGGAGGAAGACGATTTGTAGATTTTGAATCGACAGAGGGAGCGGTTCGTTAAATCATCATATGTATGTATAATATATAGCTATACTAATATCTGTAATTCAGCCGGAAAATGGGGTTAAGAGTGAAACAGCCAGTAGTCTTCTAACATCAAGATTTAAGGTCACGAGTTCGAGATGATTTCATGTATTTGGGAAGCTCAGTCAACACCGACAATGACATCAATCAGGAAATCAGATGGAGAATTCGCCAATCACACACAGGGTTCTCAGATCTAGGTTCATACGAAGAATCATTAAACTGAAGATCTACAAGATACACCAGGTCTTATATATGAGAAAGAATCGTGGACATTCATTGTCAGAATCAGATAAGAGCCTGTTAGGGATATTTGAGAGGAAAGTATTGCGTATGATTTTTGGAACTATCTGTGAAAACAACGAGTGGAGAATGCGTTAGCATGAGCTGTATCAGTTGTATGTGATCTCTTCCTGATGTGAGACAAAAGCGGAAAAGAGTCCGGTAGCTAGACTGTTTAGAAGAATACCTAAAATCAAGGGGCGATATCAACTGCAGGACAATAGCTAAAGACCGAACGAACTGGAGGCAAACGATTGGTAGATTATGAATCCACGGAAGTAACTTAACGCAATCTTACTAGTCTTAATATACCATTAGCCAACGTTTACCATGAAAACTACATAGTATCAGTATGTAAAGATAACCACGTCGATGTACTTCATTAAATTCAGTATTTTCAGAGCTTTTTCGTTAGAGTGTTCTTTTGTTCCACTAAACTGAAGATCTACAAGACACTCATAATACCAGATCTGATATATGAGGCCGAATAGTGGACATTGTCATAATCAGGTAAGAACCTGATATTTTAGAGGAAAGTACTGCGTATGACTTTTGGGCCTATCTGTGAAAAAAACGAAGTGAGATTGCGTTACCATGAGCTGTATCAGTCGTATAAGAACATCTGATCTCTTTCACTATTCCTTTTAGGAGACAAAAGCGGCAAGTAGTCCGGTGGCTGGATTATTTAGAAGAGCTCCTAACATCAAAGGGCGTCAGGAACTGGAGGGCAATAGTTGTAGACCGAGCGAACTAGAGGCAAACGATTGGTAGATTATGAATCGACGGAGGGGTTCGATTTCATTTGAATCTGCGATATTATCTTCATGACTTTAAATTTAAAATAAAGATGGTCGAAACTTTTTGGATTTTACTGGATGATATCTTCGACCATTTCAAAGAAGTTTGAAATTTCTGTAAGCCATGATCACCTTTTTTATAAATCCATATTTTTATGATTTTACCAGCTTTCTTTTTATTGAAATCTTACAAGTTTATTCAGTGAAAGTATCCTAATAAATTTTGTATCACCTGATTTAAGACAAAAACTCATTAAGCCCTCCCGTGAGTGATGAATCAAACCATTACCTAAATACGTAAATTTTATCTTACCTGCTTGGATGATTTGGTTCGTGGGCAAAAGGTTCAGCGTAAATGTTCCTGACCGGTGGTACTCGGCGTGGCAGTGGTGGTGGTATTGGATTGTAATTGTCCATTATGGTATCACAATCAGAATATTTTATAGATTTCATCGTCATTTTGTTGTTTTTTATAAGCGAGACTCTTTTGAAATTTATATTCTGTTGTGAGTTTGTTAATTTTTAATTAAAATTAATCCTCTCAAAAATAAATAAAAATCGAGATTTTTAATTTCCCATTTTAGTATTCAGGAATCTCTCATATTATTTCAAGGATTTCATTTTATATTTTTGTTGTTGGTTGTTGTTGTTGTTTTAAAGTAGTAGTGGCTCTATCGTATCCGAATATTTCATAAAATAAACGCTCTAAAATAAATAAAAAAGAAAATAAAATTGTTGTTGTTTCGAGGAAGATGAATACTAGGAAATGAAAAAAGTTTGAAAAATATCCTTTGAAAATGAGATTTTTTTTCTGCTTTCTTCGTCTCCTTTTTCATACCTTTTTCCATAGAAAAGTTTTCCTCTTCCGAAAAGTAAAAGTTTTTAAGTGGATTTTTGAAGATTTCTTTTAGAATTTTCCATTACAAAATTACAATAATTTGCTCTATTTTCAGATAGATTACTAAGGAGGAGATAATACGGGAAAACAAATAGTAGTTGGAAGTCTGTTCGAGTCGTAAAGAGAAACAAAGTAAAAAAGTAGATAAAATAGATTGACAGTAGTGAAATTTAATCTTAAAATCATCAGATTTCCTCAATTAAATTGCTTTTATTAAAGAGTAAGAGTTCCCCGCTGAGTGACAAACGCGGGATTCTTTTGTCTGGTCAGGAAAGAAAGCTCTAAGCGATACAATTAACAAAATGAAATTATTTTTGTAGCAAGATAGCCCAAAAAACACATAAAAGAATGAAATAATGAAGTTTTTCCTTTTGACTCGCCCTCTTTTTGTTTTATTTCCGGAAACCATGTCGTTTTTAAGATTTTTTATACTTTGCAGAAACTTCCAAGACGACTGTTATAAATTCTTTTGTATATTTGTCCATTTACTTTTCATACTTTTTAATTACTTTCTAGGGAGAGAAAGGGGTGGTAAATTGTTTAATTACCCAACTGTCCTTAGTAATTATCAAAAAATAAAAGATGGTAAGGGGGATAACTTAGCTGCATCCGGAGACGATTTTTGAGATTCGTAACAGTCAGTTGTCGCACCCATATTCATATCCAGAGGATACAAAACAAATTTTATATTTATTTTATATTTTCTAATTACTGTTATGAGCTAGCAAATTATTTAATTATCCGACAGTCCTTTGTAATCATTAGAAAACAATGGAAACGGGCCCTGCCTATATCATAACTAATAATTTAACGAATATAAGGACTCTGCATTTGAAATGAATAAAATAGCTGGTTAGATATTCCAGGAAAACAGACGGTTCAAATCGAACATACCATACCATATCATACCATACCATGAAAACCAGTTACCAGAAAACCTTTTAACATCACGAATATGTATAATGGCAGTAAATCCACTCCCAATTATTTTTATAAAAAAAACTCCTATTGTCATTTAAATAACAAAACTACCGTTTTGCTTTGCATAATACATTCTTTTCAATATAACAGACATTAAATAATCAGAACACTAAAATTATTTTCCAATATCGTTGACTCCCACTTAATAACAAGAGTGACAATTCGATCGTTAATTAGAAAACACATCGAAGATGTCACCTTTTCATGTCGCTTCAGACTAATCAAATGGCATTCTGTTCACACAAACGAAAGATATAGCTTTTCTTTAAAACCACTTCATTAGAATGGTTAGCTATTAAAAATGTATCTTGTTTGTTATCTCAAAATCATCGAAGAGAGATGGGAGTGTGGATTTTTGATGTAAGAAATTGTGGGAAATTTTTTTTTTTTAAATTGTTGTTTGTTTTAGGTGGAAATTTTATTTTTGTGGAATGATTTGCTCAGGATTTGAACCTAGAATGATTAAACTAACTGTCATCGTCTTAACTATATTATTTCTTTGTGACTGTTTTTTTTTTTTTTTTAAAAGGGAAAATGTTTTATATTTAGAGGTTTACTAAAATAGTAAAAATGGAGCAAAATCTCTCAGCTAAATTTTTCAGAATCGATTCAGAATATACGTAGGTTCAAATCATAGAAGAACTGTAACCGAAATTCGCCGGAATTTTTGAAATATTCCACTTTAAACTTGTGGTTTAAGGGATAATCTACCACTTCCGAGAACCAACTGATTAAATTGGGTAAAATGTAAATTTTATTTTTTAAATCTCATTTAGCATACCTGTGGCAATACTTAGTCAAAAAATATTATTTGTTAGTGAATATCTGCATTTTTTAAGTGAGCAAATCAACATTAAACGCATAGCTTTTTTTAGACAAAAAACGTAAAATTTTTGACATTTAGAGGTTTACAAAAATAGTCATAGCTAAAAATGGAGCAAAATCTCTCAGCTAAATTTTTCAGAATCGATTCAGAATATACGTAGGTTGAAATCATAGAAGAACTGTAACCGAAATACGATGGAATTTTTGAGATATTCCACTTTTAACTTGAAAATCTACCTCTTCCGAGAACCAACTGATTAAATTGGGTAAAATGTATTTTTTTTTTTTAAATCTCATTTAGCACACCTGTGGCAATACTCAGTCAAAAAATATTATTTGTTAGTGAATATCTGCATTTTTTAAGTGAGCAAATCAACATTAAACGCATAGCTTTTTTTAGACAAAAAACGTAAAATTTTTGACATTTAGAGGTTTACAAAAATAGTCATAGCTAAAAATGGAGCAAAATCTCTCAGCTAAATTTTTCAGAATCGATTCAGAATATACGTAGGTTCAAATCATAGAAGAACTGTAACCGAAATTCGCCGGAATTTTTGAAATATTCCACTTTAAACTTGTGGTTTAAGGGATAATCTACCACTTCCGAGAACCAACTGATTAAATTGGGTAAAATGTAAATTTTATTTTTTAAATCTCATTTAGCATACCTGTGGCAATACTTAGTCAAAAAATATTATTTGTTAGTGAATATCTGCATTTTTTAAGTGAATAAATAAATATTAAACGCTTAGCTTTTTTTCTAGACAAAAAAGGTAAAATTTTTTACATTTAGAGGTTTACAAAAATAGTCATAACTGAAAAAGGAGCAAAAAGGGTCAGCTATATTTTTCAGAATCGATTCAGAATATTCGGAGGTTGAAATCATAGAAGAACTGTAACCGAAATTCTCTGGAATTTTTAAGATATTTCACTATAACCTTGAATTTGAAGGAAAAATATATCTCTTCCTAAAACTAAGCGATAAAATTGGGTAAAATGTAAATTTTATTTTTTAAATCTCATTTAGCATACCTGTGGCAATACTTAGTCAAAAAATATTATTTGTTAGTGAATATCTGCATTTTTTAAGTGAATAAATAAATATTAAACGCTTAGCTTTTTTTCTAGACAAAAAAGGTAAAATTTTTTACATTTAGAGGTTTACAAAAATAGTCATAACTGAAAAAGGAGCAAAAAGGGTCAGCTATATTTTTCAGAATCGATTCAGAATATTCGGAGGTTGAAATCATAGAAGAACTGTAACCGAAATTCTCTGGAATTTTTAAGATATTTCACTATAACCTTGAATTTGAAGGAAAAATATATCTCTTCCTAAAACTAAGCGATAAAATTGGGTAAAATGTAAATTTTATTTTTTAAATCTCATTTAGCATACCTGTGGCAATACTTAGTCAAAAAATATTATTTGTTAGTGAATATCTGCATTTTTTAAGTGAATAAATAAATATTAAACGCTTAGCTTTTTTTCTAGACAAAAAAGGTAAAATTTTTGACATTTAGAGGTTTACAAAAATAGTCATAACTGAAAAAGGAGCAGAAAGGGTCAGCTATATTTTTCAGAATCGATTCAGAATATTCGGAGGTTGAAATCATAGAAGAACTGTAACCGAAATTCTCTGGAATTTTTAAGATATTTCACTATAACCTTGAATTTGAAGGAAAAATATATCTCTTCCTAAAACTAAGCGATAAAATTGGGTAAAATGTAAATTTTATTTTTTAAATCTCATTTAGCATACCTGTGGCAATACTTAGTCAAAAAATATTATTTGTTAGTGAATATCTGCATTTTTTAAGTGAATAAATAAATATTAAACGCTTAGCTTTTTTTCTAGACAAAAAAGGTAAAATTTTTGACATTTAGAGGTTTACAAAAATAGTCATAACTGAAAAAGGAGCAAAAAGGGTCAGCTATATTTTTCAGAATCGATTCAGAATATTCGGAGGTTGAAATCATAGAAGAACTGTAACCGAAATTCTCTGGAATTTTTGAAATATTCCACTTTAAACTTGAATTTGAAGGGAAAATCGACCTCTTCCGAGAACTAACCCATAAATGTAAATTTTATCTTTTTTTATCTTAAAATCTCATTTAGCACACCTGTGGCAATACTTAGTCAAAAAATATTATTATCTGCATTTTTTAAGTGAGCAAATCAACATTAAACGATTAGCTTTTTTTTAGACAAAAAAGGTAAAATTTTTGACATTTAGAGGTTTACTAAAATAGTCATAGCTAAAAAAGGTACAAAATCTCTCAGCTAAATTTTTAAGAATCGATTCAGAATATACGTAGGTTCAAATCATAGAAGAACTCTAACCGAAATTCTCTGGAATTTTTGAGATATTCCACTTTAAACTGGATTTGAAGGGAAAATCTACCACTTCCGAGAACCAACTGATNCAAAAATAGTCATAACTGAAAAAGGAGCAAAAAGGGTCAGCTATATTTTTCAGAATCGATTCAGAATATTCGGAGGTTGAAATCATAGAAGAACTGTAACCGAAATTCTCTGGAATTTTTGAAATATTCCACTTTAAACTTGAATTTGAAGGGAAAATCGACCTCTTCCGAGAACTAACCCATAAATGTAAATTTTATCTTTTTTTATCTTAAAATCTCATTTAGCACACCTGTGGCAATACTTAGTCAAAAAATATGAATATCTGCATTTTTTAAGTGAGCAAATCAACATTAAACGCATAGCTTTTTTTAGACAAAAAACGTAAAATTTTTGACATTTAGAGGTTTACAAAAATAGTCATAGCTAAAAATGGAGCAAAATCTCTCAGCTAAATTTTTAAGAATCGATTCAGAATATACGTAGGTTCAAATCATAGAAGAACTCTAACCGAAATTCTCTGGAATTTTTGAGATATTCCACTTTAAACTGGATTTGAAGGGAAAATCTACCACTTCCGAGAACCAACTGATTAAATTGGGTAAAATGTAAATTTTATTTGTTTTTATCTTAAAATCCCATTTAGCACACATGTGGCAGTACTTATTCAAAAAAATATTATTTGATAGTGAATATCTGCATTTCTTAAGTGAATAAATAAATATTAAATGCATAGCTTTTTTCTAGACAAAAAAGGTAAAATTTTTGACATTTAGAGGTTTAAAAAAATTATCATAGCTAAAAATGGAGCAAAAAGGCTCAGCTAAATTTTTCAGAATCGATTCAGAATGTACGTAGGTTCAAATCATGGAAGAACCCTAACCGAAATTCTCTGGAATTTTTGAGATATTTCACTATAACCTTGAATTTGAAGGGAAAATCTACCACTTCCGAGAACCAACTGATTAAATTGAGTAAAATGTAAATTTTATTTTGTTTGTCTTCAAATCCTCATAAAAAATCTGATGGACCTTTTTACAATACTAAAATAGCTTCTACTAAAACTGTACCGCATCATTTTGAAAATGACCCTAAAATTACGAATATTTAAAGAAAAATACGATGTTTTGACTTTAAATCTCGATTAAAAATCAGCGGTTCCATATATAATTTTTTTTGTCACATTTTTTGAAGCTTCGGAATGTCTGTAACAAGACCCCTTCAACAAAAGTTCAAAAATCAAAAGTCGAAACAAAAAAATGTGTTAACTTCGCGACACACTTGGGTCCGTCTGAATTTGTTTTAATAGATGTGTTTGAGGGAGTATTTGTTTGAGAGTGTGCTTGAGTTTATATTTGAGTGAGTATTTATTGAATGAGTGCTTTCTTGAGTGAGTACGTAATTGAGTGAGCATTTCTTTGAGTGAATTTTAGTGAGTGCGTAGCATTTGTTTGAGGGATTGTGTGTTTGAGTGAGTTTCTTCGTTTGAACGAGTGTCTGTTTGAGTGAGTGTTTATTTGAACGAGTATGTTCGAGTGAGTGTATATTTGTATGAGTGAGTAAACATTTGAATAGTGTTGAGTTTGATTGAAATAATATTATACATGATGTAAGAAAAACTCTAAGTATTACAAACAACACTAATACTATATATAATTTACATAATGTAAACTACTTAATTAAATACTGTTTCCTTGACATAATTTACAATGTACCTATCCCTGTGATCAGGAAAACCTCTAAACACTCCGAAGTATATAAAGATGACCGGAAAAAAGGACAACATCTGAATAAAATTAATTAACTAATTTAAATTAACTGTTTTCGACGTTGTTCTAATACTCGTAAAACAGACATTTTTATGTCTTAATGCGTTCATGTTCAGTATATATATGTCGTCAAGTTGCTCGTTGTACACACGAGCGTTTATAGACCAACAAGAACGTAACAATAAATTTTCTCGGAAAAAATAATGAAAAATATTTCAAACTGAAATTCCTCCATTTTCATATGGATTTTGTGTTGTGTTGTATATTCTCCTCTTTTTTATGTAACTACGTTCGTTTTATATGTTGGTTGGGTTTGTTACCATAGACGTTGTTTTTTATTGTCATTATAAAAATGCATGTTGTTGTTCTCTTTTTTTCTCTGCTTTGTCATGTAATATTCAGTACGTTTTTTTAATAATGAAATGGAATCAAGAAGTTTTGGTAGCTATACTATCATCTTCCCAACTCTTTTCCTGGAATTTTCGATAATCACTTCAACAACGAATTTCGTTTTGATGAATAGAAGTTTTGTGATCACAATATAATTCGAAAACCCTTAACAATTGACATTCTTTGCCTTTTATCAATTTTATAGGACCTTCATCCCTTCCTGGTAGAAAGAAGCCTCAAACTAATTTCTATGAAAAACCTTTCAGATGGACGGGGAAATTCCCAAAGCTCCATAAATACACAACACAAAAGCAATAAAATCGCAGTAAAAGAATTGAAATTTTTATTGCCTCCCAAAAGGATAGGCTCGCAATTTCTTTCCCATTGTATTCCAGCATAATAAAAAACGTTAACATTAAGTAGAGTAAAATCGAATAGAATCAAGCAGCCTGCCTCCTCATCTACATTATATACAATAAAGGATATTTTAGAAAATTTCCTATTTTATTGCCATAGAATTATTCCTGATGAATTATCCTTTGACATGAATGGAATGAAAATTCAATAGCTGTTATAGTATGGCAATTTACCTATTTCCGCTTTATTTGTTGAAGGATAGCAATAAAAGGATATCTAAAAAAAACTAGCAATGGTACACGCGATGATATTCATATTTTTCCGTTGTTTTGTTTCGCGATATTTGGTTCAATGAAGAGAAACAAGTTTTTTTGCGTGTCCAAATCGCTCTGTTTTTATGGAACACCTCTCACACCTTTGCACAACCACGTAAAGTGGAAATGGAAAAATGAATCCCAACGGTTAGGGAAATGGAAATAAGTGCAATTTAGTATTGAACACGTTTGTTTGTTTGCTTGACAAATGGGCGCGGAAGGAAGTGCTTTTGCTTTTGGGGTATAAATTTTTGTTTTCCTTCAAATTTTTTTACATGTTATTTGTTTACGTTGCTTTTATTATTTGATTTGTATTATGAACGTTAATCACGTAAGGTGTTGAATTTTGGAATTTTCAAATGCACATTGGATGTTCAAAGAAAGTAGTAAGGTTTTGCTATATTGAATGTACTACAGTAGATACATAATGTTTTAAGTGTGTCGGATACACAAAAAAAATTAAGTAGTAAAATTTACTACTCAATAGTCAAAATATTAGATTATGGTTCATTTTTATTAATATTAAAAATTACTACTGAAGAAATAGCTTAAATGTAGTAAAAATATTAGTAAAGAGTTCATTTCTATTAATAGTAAAAAATACTAATCCAGAAATAACTTATGTTACTATTTTTTTATTAAATATTACTAAGCGAAATGTTCATTCACACTAAGAAATTTGTTGTTTCTTAGTAGTAAAACTGACTACCAAATAGTGAATTTCACTAAGTAGTAAAACGTACTATTAGTAGCAAATAATTTATAAATTATTGAGCTGTAAAATACACTTGAACTAGTAGAATTTACTACTTGAAAATTAGCATTTTTTACAACTTTCAAA